>JAHLSL010000056.1:3434905-3623911 GCA_025920805.1 Petroica traversi
AATTTTCCATCTTTAAAAGATGCTTCTTTGAAGTTCTGATGGAAAATACAGCCGATTAGAAGTGCTTGGCTTGAGTGACACAGAAGAATCTCACTCTTGTGATCATTCCTGCATTCAGGAACTATGAATAAAAAGGAATTGAATTCCTGAATAGATTTGTCACCTGTTGTTGGAGTGAAGTAACTGACCTCAAATGTCAATTTTGGAGAAGAAAGAGACTAG
The DNA here is from genome assembly GCA_025920805.1 of Petroica traversi. Taxonomy (NCBI): domain Eukaryota; kingdom Metazoa; phylum Chordata; class Aves; order Passeriformes; family Petroicidae; genus Petroica; species Petroica traversi. The sequence continues at coordinate 3,435,128 of JAHLSL010000056.1, forward strand.
AAAGAAGTTGGGCTGTTTCTGTGTTCTGTGAGGCACTTGCAAATCCTAATATTAGGGAGTTTCAAATGTTTTACCCTCTAAATGTCTTTCCCTTGCTTGTTTGCCACCCCAAGCCCCAATTTTGTTTGGGTTATGTAAGCACTCTGTGCAACACATTTCCAAAGCTCTTGCTTGTAAAGGCCAGTAGGCCCACTGACCAGGTCTCTGTGTGTTGTCTTCCAGTAAGGGTGATCCAAAGTTCTTCCCCAAGACACCCTGAAGCTTCATATACATTTATTCTAATTCCATTCTCCCAACTGGCCCATTGGCCTGCCCGCCCCTTTTATCCTTATATGGAATTTCTCTGGAATGTTCTCCCCAGTTCGATGCCCCATTGGCCCCTTCTCCGTGGTCCCTCCTCCTGCCCCTCCTCTTTGGTTCCCCAACCCATCCCTTGGGGATATCTTGGGGAAAAACTCTGGATCACCCAAGCTGTGGAGGATAAACAGCCCCAGAGGCTGTGTTACCAGTAGGCCCTTTTAGAATCCTGGTCAGCAGCCCACTGGCCTCCACACCTGCTGTAGGTGTTAAGGCTCTTTTCAATGTTTGGCCAGCCCTGCACGCCTCTGAGACAGCTGATCTTAGTCATCACAGCAGAGGTGGCTCTTCTTACTTCTGCACTCAGCGCTGGAGCTCTTGGCCAACTTTCTGCAGTGCAGATGTGAGAAAGCTTCTCTAAGATGCTGGATGCAGTGGAAACATCCTTTTACATAAATACAGATGAACAGTGGGTGAAATACTAAAATGACATTGTTCCAGAGATTTCAGAAAATTTAATATTAACGAAAAAATAATGGGAGGTCATAGAATCACACAATGGAATGGTTTGGGTTGGAATGAACCTTGGAGATCACATAGTTCCCACCCCACTGCTGCTGGGTTTACTTCAACTAGACCAGTTTACACAAATCCCCATCAAACCTGGCCCTGAAATCATCCAGCAATGGAGCACCCACAGCCTCTCTGGGCAGCCTGTTCCAGTGCCTCACCACCCTCACAGTGAAGAATTTCCTCCTAATATATGTCTCCACTCTTTCCGTTTAAAGCCCTTCTTTCCGTTTTTAACACTTCTCTTTTTAAGATCTGGGAAAATTACAGTTGTTTCTTTTAGCATAACACCATTTGATTCTGTCTTCTCATTGTGAATAAGAGAAAAAGAATTGGAACAAGAGTTAGGAGCGTGCCCTTGTGTGAATGAAGGTCAAACACATCCTGGGCTGGGCTGGTGGGAGTGTACACACCGAGCTGAAGGAAGTGCCTCTCCCTGTTTGGTGCTGATAATAAGACTGCGTCAGGAGTTCAGGAGTCCTGTGTTGGGCTCCTCAGTGTGAGACAGATATTTATCTACTGGAGTGAGTCCAGCAGTGCCCACCATGATGGTGAGATGAGGTAGAACACATCATATATGAGGAAGGGAACTGGACTTTTTCATCTAAGATAAGAGGGAAAATCATATTAGGGCCATTCCAACTTCAGTTATTACTCTGAGATTCTATCAAGTTCAATATGTATATTCCCTTTTTCTTGATTATTACAAAGGAAAACAATATATTATAACAATATTATATATTATAATATTACCATATAGTATTAATATTTATTTTTAATACTGTATTTGTTGTTTATTATAATAAATAGTGGGTTTATATATATATATATATATATATAATGTATTTTATTTAAGTATGTATATAAAACCACTCCAGGAAAATTTTTCCTCCTTTTGTGAGCAGAAGGTGATTTTATTCCCTTGCGAAACATGAAATTGAGCCACATTGCAGGTGCTGGTGGGATGCCAATGGGCTCTTCCTGCAGCACTAGATCTGAAGTTGGGGGCATCCTTGAATCCCACAAGAAAGAAGGGTTCCAGCTTCCCTGTGCACCTCTCCCTGGCAGGCCGTACACTGGTTGCACCAGGTGTCTTTCTTAGCTGCAGCTCTTCCTGGGTGTATCCTGCCAAGAGGAAGCGTACCTGAGCTCCATTAAGTCCATGTCTGCATCTGGATTAGGTTTCAGAGGATTTGGCTGTAGCAAATCTAATGCCCATTTCTCCTTCAAATTTGAATAGCATAAATCCAAAACAGCTACATCTCCCAAGTTAAATATTTTTATTCCATTTTCTTTTTACTTTCTTCCTTTTTAAAAGGAAAAACAATTGAATCCTGAATGTTTCAATCTGATCTCTACAAATATTGCTTTGGTCTCTACGTCAATGAACTTTGTGACAACATCCCTTGTAAAGGCCTAAGCCTTTCCAGACAAGTGATTAACAAGTAGGATAAGCCCTTCCATGAGACATAAGTTTTGCAGCCTGTTGTGTGGTATCCCTGGCTGAGTCTGTAATCGTCTAAATATAAAGAGATAAAAAGGAAAGGGATTGCCAAACTGCACTGTATAAGGTAAAGCAAGTCAGAGGGAAAAGGTTTATAATTTTTCTTCTTCCTTTTACGTTGCTGGCTTGTTCTTATCTTTAGCCAGAAGATGCTAACATCATTTCCTCGCTATAAATTGGCTTGCACAAAAACACAACATGAACTTTCTTTTCCAGCGCAATAGAGGTTTTGATGCTTCAGTGTTTGGATATTCAAGAATCCTGATTTAATCTCAGAACTGTTAAAAATGGCTTTACCAAGCCAGTGAGTATGCATATTGCCTCAATGAGCCTTTTTTTTTTTTAACTAAGCAGCAATATTTAGGGTAGAAATTTAGATTTAATTAGAACAAACAATGTTTGCAAAGTGATGATAAAAGGACTTTTTCTGAGCTAGCATGTCTACCTCTTTCACTGCCTTTCTAGTCCTGTTTGAAGTAGAAGTATGAATCACCCATGGATTTCAACAAAATCGGGACTATTGAAGCTGATTCAGAAAGTTGTTCCCCTCTTCAATAGTGAAAGAGTACCAGAAATAAAGTTTCCACAGTCTTAAAAGCTTTCATAAAGTTTTTAACAGTGACTCAAATTATTAGTGATTCACCTGCTCGTGAATGAAATATGAAACTTGTTTCTATTGCTCCCATTGCTGTGCCATCTGTGTAAATCATATGAAATAAAATGATAGTGACTGGAAAAAAGTCCCATGACTTCACAAAGGGAAACAAGAAAATCAGTGAATTGCTGCTGGTTTTTCCTGTTAAATAATCTCCTAATTTTGAGATTTAGTCATTTTAGGTGCAATGTAACTATCTAATTAATGGAAAAGGTATGTCCTGCAAATATATTTTAGAATTTACTCAGGAAGCTGTGAGGATGCCCCACTTTGACAGTCAAATAGTTAATCACAAATGGTAACTTCAGGCCCATATGTGGTCACGAAGTGGACATTTAACAGAGAGGGCATCATATAGGAGGCCACATTAAAAAAATTCTCTGTGCTTCACATAGTTTCTCACACCAGGTATCCCTGAACAGACATTTCAGAGACTTCTTGGTGCCACGGTGGATAATTACCGCTGATTTTAGTGTGAGCATGTCAGGCTCTGGACTGTTTTTGCGTCTGGGTGTGACAGGCTATCAGATGTCTCAGAGGGGCTTTGGCTGGCTAAAAGACTTCAGTTTCCTAGTGCAGCTGCTCAGTGATTGCCTGCTCCTGTCAAGAAGCACTGTTAATGCAGTTTTGAAAAGCAGGATGTGCACAAAGATTATGTGGGTCATGGTGTCCTGGTTTAGGGCAACATTTAGGAGGAAACCTCTGGGGGGGGGTCTCCTCTAGGAAGAGCCGATTCCAACCACCCCTCCCCCAACAGGTTTGGGAAAAATTTCCTTAGAGAAAAGTGGAAAAAACTATTTATTTAACAAATAGAATATTCGCAAGCATAGAAAATTTGGATAATATGAAAACCATGAAACCTCTCCTTCCTCTGAAGAGATGGTAGATTCAGAGTCCATCTGAGTCCGGTTCAGTTCTCCAGTGGGGAGGCCGATTGCCGGGCCGGCTGTAGAAGTCGGGGGCCCCCCTGGGATTCCCTGGTGTCTTGGCCCACACGATGCCAACCAGTCCCAGGAGGAGGAAAAAGAAAAAAATACACAGCAAAAGAAACAAAGTCTCTCTCCCTGCAAAAAAGCTGAGAAAGATCCGAGGAAACCCTCCTCTGTGTGCTTTTTCTGAGCACACCCCAGAGAGCAAGTGAGAGCGAGATTTTTCTGTCCTGCCGGAATGCTCAAGGCCTTTCATGGGAGTAAAGGTGTAACTCCTGCAGACAAATAGCGCGTGTTTTTTTTTTTTCTCCACTTTCACTCTCTCTGTCTCTCTGGGCCTGACTTAAAGCTATAGAGCTTAATGTCCAGCATAAGCAAGAGGGACGATTGGGGACACAAAAAAGTCATATGGCCAACCCTGGACACATGGGTAGCTAGGTAAGTCAGTATAGGCATTGTGCAGCTTAGTCTAGGACTGCAGTGTTTTGATTTTGTCCTTGCCCAAAGTGTCCAAAGCAGCAGGCAGGCTTAAAAGTGCCCACAGGAGTCCCAAGTGCCATTTTCTATTAAGCGGGAAACAGCATTGTTTTAAATGCAGGTTTTCTCAAAGCTGGTGTTTGTGCTGGTGCAAGCAGAAAGCAGCCACGGTATGCACCTTCAGTGGAAAGCACCTCCACTTCCAGGGTGACTGACTCTTTTGTGAGGAGTTGGATAAGCCCTTAAAATTTGCAGATTGATGAACTGAACTTAGAGGACCTAAATGGTGAGCAAAACATAGCTTTCCTAATCACTCCTTTTCTCCAGGACTGCTTCTGAGTGGCATTTATTCCTTAAAAAGCCATCTGTTAGCTTGTTAAGCACAGGAAGCTGATACCTGCAGACAGCACCCGAAATCAGCCAGCTTTAGCCTTGGTCTGGTGCAGCTGCACTGGGCTGCCCTGAGGCTTCACAGGATTTGCAGCATGGCAGGTGCAGGGGGACCAGCAGCTGCCATGGTCAACAGGCAACAGTCTGAGCAAAGGTACTGCCAAAGGTTCTCTTCCTGGAAGAAAAAGAGATTTGCAAAAATAGACTTAAGCCTGGTGTGTTCCCCACTGATTGTTGTCAAATGGAGATGTATGGGAACCTTGCCATGCAGCACTTACGTGTTGTCACCACGTGGCTAAGACTTGAGGTTTTAAGAACCATGAAAAGTAATATCTAAGTTTTCCTTTCTAAGGAAAAAACCCTGATCAGATTAGAAGGTGGCATGTAAATGGTTATCTGGAAAGTATGTTAATGCTAGAATAGTTTTTAGTAATCTGGTATAACTCCTATTTACAAAGTAACTTTACAAAAAAAAGTGGAGACTTTTTGGAAATTCTTTCAGTATGATTACTAAACAATTAAACGTGATTACTAAGAGGAATGTCCCTGCAGACCAGAAACACTGTGGTATTGGCCTGACAGGAAAATACATAGATGTACAGTGCAATTGTGGGGAAATTATTTGTTATGTTATCAGGTTTCAGTTTCTTTTAATTTCATTATCCCATGTATTTATGAAGTATCACTGCATCAGTACAACTACAAATTAGACTAACCAAGGGTCATGAGGGACCTGGTCAGGTTTGTCACTGGGATCTTCCTGGCTGTCAGCCCTAAACTTCAACAATTTGATAACACATCTAGCCTGAAAAAGTCTAGATTCAACAGAATATTTTGCATCGCTAGTAATGCCATTGCATGCATTAAGGTCAATTCTGCATGAGTGAGTAAACACAAGAAACTAGGGAAACAGCTGGGATCATTGGTGGCAGTAAACTGCGTGTTACTAGCAGCAAGCTGCATTTTAGTTTATTACCTTCAAGTGAGCTCCAGTACATCTCCATAAGTGGCTGTGTGAGCACAGTAGCTTGAGTCTGTGCCTGTTGCACTGGCAGTCTTTTAAAAAATATGGTCAGAGTCACTGTCTTGTGACCATGTGTTTATCTATGAAATTATTAATAATGATTTTTTTGCTTCTTAGGAGAGTTGTGTTGAGAGGATTTGGAAAAAAAAAACTTGAGAATGGGAATTAGCCAATATTGACAGAAACTATATTATAATCCATTATTTAGATTGATAGTATAGCAAATTTAAACTGGTATCAATTCTCCCAGTAAAAGCCTGTAGAGCCCTGCCTATTAAAAATTCCTTCCCTCAAGTAAAGAGATGGTTTTTTACATCATGCCAAGTAATCTTAATTGATTATCCCTAGAAATTCTTACACAGCTCTTTTAGTCAAATGATCCTCTCTGGAAACAGGAGTTCTGTGGTGAAAGAGATAGAGTTTGGCTATTGATTTCCAGTGGATCTATTTTACCAATGCTGAGTCTTGGATGAACACTCACTCCTAAGGGTGTGCTAAAATCTGAGTTTGAAAATTTGCAGGCAGAATGGTCAGTTCCAGTAAATCACACATTTCATGACAGGGTGGGATAGTTGGAGATTAAACATGCTTCCTCCTAAGTTATGTTTAATAGTGAAGATCAATCTATTTAATAATTTAGGCATTAAATATAGCATTATAAGAAGAGAAGAAAGCGTAAGGAGGAAATCATCCCATCATACAGCATTTTGACAGGATTAAAGGCTCAGAGCAAAAGGAGGAAATAAATGTGTGGAGAAATAAAGGAATACATGAATACATGCTTTTTTAGCTCAATTTTTCTCTGTACATCAAGCTTTGGGCAGCAATGTTTGGGATAAGCAGAGATGGAATGTTCACCCTTTTGTTAAGTGTGGCACTATTAAGCTTTCATTTGGACTCATTGACTACTGGGATTTCCCTAGGAGAGCACTGTCCAGTGAATGAAATTCTCAGCCAGCTGACTACCTTTCATGTGTTCAGTGCTGTCACAGCTTAATCTCTTCCATTCATGTGTTACTACCAGATGTGGACTGCTGGCCTTGCCTCTTCCCAGTGTCATTTCACACATCTGGGAATGCTGTGGTTTGGAGAATGACAAGTGGCGCTCTTTTCTTCCAGTTTCGCCTGGTGGTAAAGACAGCGCTGAAGCTGCTGCTGGTGTTTGTGGAGTACACAGAATCCAACGCACCGCTTTTGATCCAGGCAGTAACTACTGTGGATGAAAAGAGAGGTGAGTAGCCTTACCGGGGGTTTGCAAAGTCCCAGCACTGCTGAGATCAAGGTAGCATTTCATCACTGCTTTCAGTGGTTCTAGAGTTGCTGTCATTGATGCCTGCTTTGTGCAACATACCCTTCATTTCTTAAAAGCATATTTTAAGTATCTGTGTAATCCAAGGTTGTTTGAAGAATTAATTATAATGGGAAAGTGAAGAGTGAAAACTGAGGAACTCGATTGCCTCCTGGGGCGTCAGAGTCATTGCCCTTTCCCTGCACCCACATGCAAAGTAAACCCCCCCCATATCTTCTGACCTCAGAGGCTCCTTTGGGCAAGACCGCCTTTCCACTTCCTTCTGGGAAGCAGCAGTCTGATTTAGAAGAGAAAATGATATCTAATCAGTGTAATCCCTTTGAAGAGAAAGACGAGGTCAGTAATAGTACAGGCTTTATTGTAAAAGCAAAACCATCTGTTGTTACATTAGAATAAAGCCCTTGAGCAGATATTATACTATGAAATCTGTTACCCTTCAGGCTCATGAAAAATACTTGAATATGTATACTGTATTTTTTACAAATAAATAGAACAAAAATGGTTCTTTCTTGTTCTTCCCACAAAGCCATTGCTAAGCTCCTGGGGCATTCTCTCTTGATGCAAAACATTCCATTGCCTCAAGGAGAGTTTTTGAGGTTAGGAGATCCATTGTTGTGGTCTCAAACATGGAGGTTGAAAGCAAGGTTCCCTCTGTGGAGCAGCTGCCTCCATACTGAACTTGTCTGAGAGACTTGATATGGTAAAACTGAAACAAGAAAATGTTGGGGGCTGGGGAGAAAGGTGGTGCCAGAAATAGGAAAAAGAAGCCAGATTTTGCTTTCAGTTATCAGAACGGGTTGAAAAGAAAAAACCCAGATTATCTCTTATAACAGGGAAGCAGGCAGGGGCAATTCAAAACAGTGCAGGTTGCTGTCTGTTTTGAATTAAAACCAGTAAACCTTACAATGCCATAAACATAAATATAATTACAATATTTATATACTTGTGAGCACTGTGACTCATTTTTTCAGTCGTTCTTAGTATTTCATAAGCTTTCCGAACTCACTGGTATTCTCAGTAAGTTCAAATTGCCATATACCTACTAACATGCTAGTAAACTCATTAAAAAAAAAAAGGAGAAAGGAGGACTGTAAAAAAATATTCACTTCTCTATCTGTGGAACAGCCTTATGCAATCATTTGCATGCCCCAAAGTAATAAAACAATTTAAATAACAACACAAGACTTGAAAGAAGTGAAGCATGTAGTTAGATGAGTATATTTTAAGAGCATAATGAGAGATTTTACAGAAATTTTCAGACCTGTGGTTTGGTGGATTATTTAATGAACTCTTGCAAAAACACTAGCCCAAACACCCAGTTTTTCCTTATTATTTTTTAAAATTATTGTCATTAAGCAGTTGTACTTAGCTCCTTAAGAGATTTTTTTTTCTCATTTTATATTTAGTTTCCTTTTTAAATCATCAACATAATAGAGCCACAGAGTCATTTTGGTTGGAAAAGATTTTTAAGACCATTAAGTCAAACCGTTAACGCAGCACTGCCAAGTTCATCACTAAACCATATCCCTCAGTGTTACAGCTCCATGTCTTTTAAATACTTCTGGAGATGGTGACTTCACTTGGCAGCCTGTTCCAAAACCTGACAACTCTTTTGGTGAAAAATTTCTTCCTAATAAGCAATCTAAACCTTCCTTGATGCAACTTGTGGTTATTCCTCTCATCCCATCACTTGCTAATTGGGAGAAGAGGCCAACTCCCACCTGCCTACAGCCTCCTTTCAGGATTTGTAGAGAGAAGCAAGGGTCTCCTGAGCCTCCTTTCTCCAGGCTAAAGAACCCCAGCTCCTTCAGCCACTCCTCATAAGACTTGTGCCCCAGACCCTTCACCAGCTCCATTGCCCTTCTCTGGACCTCAATGTCCTTCTTGCCATGAGGGGCCCAAAACCAAACTCAGAATTCAAGATGAGGCCTCGCCAGTGCCAGGTACAAAGAGACAATAACTTCCCTGGTCCTGCTGGCCACACAATTCCTGATACAGGCTAGGATGTCATTGGCCTTCTTGGCCACCTGGGCAAACGCTGGCTCATGTTCAGCTGCTGTTGACCAGCATCCCCAGTCCTTTTCCTCTGGGCAGCTTTACAGCCACTCTGCGCCCAGCCTGTAGCACTGCACAGGGCTGTGGTGACCCAAGTACCAGGGCCTTGTTCATCCTCATACAATTGGCCTCATCCCATGGATCCTCCCTGTCCAGATCCCTCTGCAGAGATGTGCAGATCAACACTTCAAGCTAACTTGGTGTCACCTGCGAACTGACTGAGGGTGCCCTCAGTCCCCTCATCCAGATCATTGATAAAGGTATGAAACAGGAGTGGTCCCAACACTGAGCCCTGGGGAACTCTATGAGTGATCATCTGCCAGCTGAGCTGCACTCCAGGCACTGCCACTCTCTAGGCCAACCATCCAGTCAGTTTTCAATCCAGTGAACAGTGAAACCATCCAGCCATGAGCAGCCAGTTTCTCCAGAAGAATACTGTGGGAAACAGTGTCAAAGCCCTTCACTTTTAGCTGTGGATGTGCTATGTTTTAATTTATAATTTTAAATTAGTGGCTTATAACTGAGAAGTGCCTGCCTTTAATGATTGATGAAACAAAACAGAAAAGCAGAAAAAAAGCTATATGCCTTTTCTTGAGCCATTGTCATAAATCTTGCAAGTTTGTAATTAAGTTCAGCCCTGCTTTGATAAAAGTTCAATGTTTCATGTACATACAATGTGATGAGATATGGCATAATTCTTCAACATGTGTACCACACGTGATTAACTTATAGAACCCCATATTAACTCAGCCTGGTTTCAAAGCAATCCCATCTGTGGTTTCTATGTGTGAATACATCCATATGCAAACTGAGGTACAGAGATCCATGGAAGTACTGGCTTATGGTACAAGCAGACCATAAGTGAATAACTGCATGGCCCTCATCATGTAGGAATTAGTTTGCACTTCAATTTAGCTCCTCCCTGCTCCCACGCTTTCTTGTTTCAGAGCCTCAGAGGAATTTGGTCTCTTCTCGGTTTAAGCATTCCGGACTGCAAAGGCTCTGGAAAGTGGAGCTGGCATTGCACTCTGCTGTCTAGGGCTTTTTTATCATGAGCATATTTTTAGGACAGAGATTAAAGCCAAATGGCCCTCATTATCAGTTCTTTGCTTTTCCTGCAATTTCATTCATAGTTAGATTCCACTGAATTGACGCATGTACAATAGGTACAATGGGAAGATGTAAGTTCATTCATATTTATATATATATATATATATAGCCAGGAGTACAAAATGTCAAGCTCTTTCCAAAAGTATCACTATCTTTCCAGCCTATAGCTGCTGGAGGCAGGCACTCTAGGCTGGGGACAGTTCTCATGCTATGTTCTGCCCTTGTGCAAGGTATTTCATGTTTTATACTAACAGATGTTAGTATAAAACATGAAATAGATATATACTGTGCAGATGTTTTGTAGTTGTGGTGTCGAGGTTTTGTGTATGACATGAACAAAAGCATTAAAATTAATATGTAAAAGACATTGAAAGAGGAAACAGAAAAAAGACTGCCCATTGAAACGATGGGCAATGTTATTCAGAAAATACTCTATTAATTTAATATCAGCTTAATTGTTGCAGCCTCATTGTTCTTTGTCTATTCAGCATGCATGGTTGCTCATGACACTGCAAGTAGCATCAGAGTTGAGGCCACAGTCTCCCTGTCAGAATATCTGTGACAAACAGGTCTCCCCAGCATCAAGCCCCTAAAGGGCAGTCAAGCAGTTCTCTTTTTACCCATTAGGAGGCAGGAGAACACACAAAACTCAATCTTCTGTTTCAGTTGGCTGAGCCTGTTTCATCACTCCCATTGATTTTGCCACAAGCCCTGCATAAAAGTCACAAAATTATGGAAACATCCCCAGTCTGCTCCCAGAAAAATAGCTGGGATGCTCCATCATCATTCTTCCTCATAATAATTTTTTCTGCATCAGGATCTGGTGCAGGAGGAAATTCACCTATTTCCTAATTAGAATCAAGAGGAGACAGTACTATCAATTGCTTTGACAGAGCTACTCCAATATGTATCAGATGAAACCTTTCTTTTCAAATGCAATTTTCCTCATAATGATGTCAATCTGAACAGGTCTCTTTTCACTTTAAGCATACTGGACTGCACAGGCTCTGGAAGGGGGTGCTCTGAGAGGGGGAGCTGAGCTGGATCCCCATTCAGAATGGCAAATATGCATTTGCCATTCTGAGTGGGTCATAGCTTGGAAATTATAGGTTCTCCTTATATATATGCAAGAATATTAACCCAAGAACAGCAAAGCAGTAAGTTCATGGTGTAACTTCCACAGCAGAACTGCCTTATACTAGTGGGTAGTAGATGGCCTTACAGCTATTTCCATGCTCACTTCTTAGCTGTTCAGCTTGAGATCATAACAGGGGAAGTAGTATTTGAAAGAAAGGCTTAACCTGGTACAAACTGGAATAGCTCTGTCAAAGTCATTGATAGTACTGGCTCCTCTTGACTGGAGTTAGGGAATAGATGAAGAATTTGGAATTTAAGCCTAGATTTTGTAAGTTTAGTAGCAGCAGCATAAAGAAAGCCTTTGAAAGATAGATGAGCTGTTACAGGACTGCTTTACTGGTAAGTGACCCTGGTGTCCCTGATCAACAATTTTTTTAGAAAACTGTATTCTGAAATAAAATAGCAGCATGGCAAGAACAAAATTATAAATCATCCTTGCAGGAAAACAGCAAGGTGACCATGAAATTATTATTTTATGATAATGAAGAATTATTGAGACATTCAGAATTTAAAAAAAAAAAACACATGGATGCTGGGTAAAAAACAAACCAGGATTGTTCCAATAATAGTAGAACCTGCCTGTAATAATAAAGGACTCTCAGTGAATAGTTCAGTGGATTAAATAATTATTTTTCTTATATTGTTATCAACTCACTGTTTTTTCCAAATGGCATTTTAAATCAGACTTCCATGGTTTCCCCATCTTGTTTCTCTTTTCTATTTCCTTCCATTTTTCATTTTTTCACTGAAAACCACAGGAAAACATTTTTGTAGTGAGGATATCATTCCTGCTGATCATACATCATTTGCGAGCTAAGTGAATTTGTTCCACATGACTTTTGAATGTATACTGCACAAAATGTCTGGCAATACAGAGAATCTGGTAAAGAGGTATCTGGTGTATTTTCATTACAGACATGTATTTGAATTAGCACTTAATTAGTAATGCATATAAATACATCTGTAGAGCTGAGAGTGAATCCCTCTCCTCCTTTGATTTTGCTTAAGATAAAAAAGCCCTGATTCAGTAGTAAAGATCAGAGACTGTCTGAGGGGGAGAAAAAAAGGACAAATATTGCTGTCTGCACACTCACGTTTAGACAGATTTTCCACACAGTGCACTGCCATTGCCTTGAGAATGCAGATCCTTGGTTAGGAGAGATTTGATGTCTGAGTAGCAGGGTACATATGTGATACCATCTTCAATAAACAAGGGCTGTTACCGGGTAATACAGAGTTTAGGCCTTGGGGTGACTGATTAGTCAGCGACAGGAGGCTCTGCTGGCTCATTTGCATTTTGCTGCCTGATTATACTCAGGTTCTCATCATCTGTGTAGTGTTCAGGGGATGTGGACTCTTGGAATACTCTGCATGTTTCCCCTCTGAAATTGTAAGACTGTCGCAGTTAGATTTGTATAGTTGGATTGAGTATGTCTCTAGGCCAAGATTAATTCTCTGCTTAGTCCTCCTCACCTTTAACTTTACTCCAAACAAAACACTGAATTCATTTTTTATTTCAGTTTTCCTAGATAAAATGTGGTAAATGCAACCATCTTGACATTCAGTCAAGTGAGATAGGACAGGTTTACACACAAAAGGCTGAGTCTGGGTGGTGTGTTGCTTTCTTGATGTGTTTAGCACAATAACTCACTAAACAATTAGGGTTAGGGTATCAGAGAAATATGCAAATCAAAAAAATAACTTAAAGCATAGATTTTAACCTTTCTTAGTGGAAAATGAGAGAATCATGTCTGAAAGTTCTGTAGGTAGGTTTCCCATTAAAATAATTGGCAAAAGAGCCACAGCAAAAATCTTTTTCCCTCATTGATAATTTCTTTTACCCAAGACACATAACCTGTAATTTGAGAAAACTGTTTCTCTGCCACAATGTTTTGTTAACCTGCCTTACCTTAATGCAGCACAACTCAGCATAGCACCAGAAAGAGGAGCAGCAGGCATACTGAAAGCACAGCATGTAGATCTCTGCTGAAGATATATCAAAGCCTGAGTGAATCTATGACAGGCTGGGTAAAATTCCAGTCACCTGATTTTTAGAATTTTGGTGTCAATCACACTGTGCTAACAAAGCTTCCTTCGTCATCAAGGGAGAGAAGTTGGTACCTTTGGAGAGAGTCCACCTGCCATATTTTATATCCCTGCAATAATATATCCCTGGACAGTAGTTTCCTCTGTCCACATTAACTTCACTCTCAGGAGAGCAGGAGAGACTGTGGACAAAGCTGGATGTTTCTGCTTGAACTTCCACCTGGCCACATATTCCAATTTGTGCTACTTCTTGGATGAGTGTTGTTGCTATAGCTTTCCATTGTGATCAATGAAACCAATAGTTTCTGCTTTTCCTCTAGGAGCCAAGCCATGGTCCAACATCATGGAGATACTGGAGGAGAAGGATGGAGTTGATACAGAACTACTGGTTTATGCAATGACCTTGGTTAACAAGGTTTGTTTACTTTGGTAGCTTGACTGGTGCAGATAATATGAGTGTTTTCAATTGTACAATGAACTTCTTGTTGGGGGTGTATGATGGAGAAGACCTGCCATGGAGAGGTTGCAGGACAAGCTGTAATTGAGCACACTCCTGTAACTTGTGCTGCAGCCACCCAGAGGCAGCAGCCGGCAGCAGAATTGTTATTTTGGTGGATGTTGTGTGGAACTGTGGTCTGACATGGCTCCTCTCCCAGCGCTGACAATGCAGTGCTAAAGGAAAACTGCAAAAATCCAACTGAACAGGGGAGAAGGAAAGCAAGTGCTGATGAAAAGATCACATGCTTATGTTGTGTGTTGAGCACAATTTTCTAGTTCAGATAGCTTAAACATTTTTTTTTTTCTGTGATATAAATATGATGAATCTAACAGGTCTGAGTGCTAGTAAGAGTGCTTCTGCTTAAAAAAGTAAGGTTATATTTTTTTTCTTATTGCCTTGTATTTTTGGTGTGTGAAGAGTTCTTGAAAGTTACAAATTTATTAGTGTAAATTCCTTAAAAATCAGCATCTAGTCATAGATAGACAAATCATGGATGGGGTACTAAAATTAAAGATTGAATTTTTTAAAGAGCACAAAAAGCCAGCATAATCTTGGCAAATAAAATAACTGTGTGGTTTATGATTATACTTAATAGGGCAGAGTATTAGGAAATATTATCATTACTCATTGTATTCACTTGAAGATCCTGAGTTTGTTCGTGGAGGTCATACACCAAGCTGCCAGCTTATTGGGCTCTTGGCTACATGACTGGAATTGTGTGTTGCTTTTTTGTTGAGTTTTTGTTTGGTTGGGTTTTTTTAATAAAATTATTTCTTAATGACAGATATTTTCCAGCAAATATGCCTGAGGGAGACTAACCTCTCCTGGTGACAGTACTGATTTTACTGTACTTATGCTTAGAGCATTCCTTGCTCCTGCTTCCATGGTATTGAAGTTCCTCTTGAGTTTAAAAGACCACCTTTCCTTACTGCTGTGCACTTTCTGAAAAGCAACACCAGTTATATATGCTTCTCTCTGTAGCTGCTGTTAAAGCCAAGGTTATTAATGTCTTTGCTTCACACCTTGTTTTGTGTGCTGATTCCTCTTTCTGAGTAGTTCTTGTCATCATTTGCACAGTTGTAACCTACTTGGTCTTCGACTTGCTTAAAGATTTTTCCCTGCTGATGCTTTTATTATCCTGTAGTTGACTCCTGTAGTCTGAGTTTTTCAGTGCATTTAAAGTTATTTTTAGGAGGAGGTAGTTCTTTAAAAACATAAAAAAAGAAAAAGCATCTCACAGTCAAAGGAGCAAGGCAGTTATGAAGATCAAGGAAGTGAGGAATCCCACAAATCCACACTTATAATTATGATCTGGCTTATGGGCAGCTTTATGATGTTTTTAATGGGATATTTTTCATGATTATAGAGAAAACAGCAAGCAGCATGTAAGAGTTGTAATTTTTTTCCCCCACAGAGAATACAAAGAAGGCTCAGATGGTTTCAGCTTCTCTAGACAAGGAAATGTCAAAGCGTTCAGTGCAGGCAGAGTCCTCATGAAGGATTTGTCTTAAAGAAGCATGCTTCTACTCCTTTTTCTTTCTCCAAGTATCCATTAACAGACTGTTTTCCTTCCCACTCCAGAGCAGAAAACATATTTGTCCAGACATAAGAATAGCTCCAGTCGTTTTATCCTCTCCCTCTCTTTTGTTGATGCTTAACCTATTTACTTATGCTAATATTTTATTAACCCTCTCTTAATTTGTGAGGATTTGGGCATTAATGAATCTCTTAGATGAGAGTGATTCCAGTGCAGATACTTCTGGTTATGTATCGTTCCAGTATAACCTTTGTTGTCTTCCTTGGATTAGTTAGAAATTGAATTTGAAATGCTTTAGGCTCTGAAAATGGATCTGTGAGGGTAATGACAAACTCTGCAAAGGAAAAATATATTATTTCTGTACTTGGGAGTTCCAATTGCCCAGTTCTGGTCAACAACATGCAGTGAAAATTGCATTTACACTGCTGTGTGATTTAAAATTGTAATAACCAATAAAAGGCTGCTGACAGCAGCAGTTGCCAGTAAGTACAACCTTATGCTGCTGTTTTCCCAGCCTACAGCTTGCCTTACCTTGGTTTTTAAGAAAGCTATATTTGAAGGTCAGCGATCAGCATATCAAAATTAAGATGATTTCCTGTTATTTTTGGAAGTAAATGCTCAGAAGATCTGACTGTTCCTCCACCCTTTTGCAGATAAGACATCGTGTCTTACTGTACATGATGACATTCGGGTCAGAATAGTTGCTGTTTCTGTCTTCATTTGCAGCTGAAAGCCTCGTAGTTGAACACTTTTCTATTACAATATTTCCATATCCAAGTTAAAGCTCCATTGACTGTGCAGTGTGATGACTTCATTTGCTGAATGATTTTTGCTCAGATTTTTACTCAGTGCTAGGTGTCAGTTTAGGAAGGAACAAAATAAATGTGGTGTCTGTTTTTGCACTGTTCAGGATGTTTTCGTTTCATGGATTTCATTGGGTTCCAAACGGAGGCTTAAATGCTGTCCTGGAAAGAGACAAATTCTTAAGTAAAGCCTGAACATATAACCTTAACACTTAATTGATGTTTTCTCTAAGAATTCCTGTTGTGGTGGATTTCACCAGTCAATAGTCCTGTAATGACTGAAGAAAATGCTACTGTGTTTAGTTAGAAGAAAATTAAATTAAAAAGTAACTTGTTGATGCACGTATTTCAGTGCCTCACATCACAGGGGATGAGGTGCTTTAACAAAACAGCTATGTCCTCTTCCTGTTTCTCTCTTATTCATGTAATCCAGAGCCATTTTTCTGAATGTAAAGCTTCTTGGTGTAGGGAGGCAGCCCAGAGTGGCTTCTCTTTCCTGCATGCTGCTGCTCAGAGCCACCTTGGAAAAGATGGACCCCAGAAAAACAGCATTCACAGAGCACAGCATTTATCCCATCCAGGCATGAGAAGATTTAACTCTCCTAGGAGAGGGCCTGGGTTTTGCATCTCTTTTCCTTGCTATTTCTCTCCTCTGCTGGGATTATAGATAAATTACTTAGCTAATTGAATAGGAGAGAGGAAACTACTTCGGAGTAAACTTCTCTCTGGTGAGCTAATCCAGAAAAACTGTTGCTTCCAGCCAGCGCTCTCAAGTATTTTGCAGAAGCAGCTCTGCAAGATTGGTTCCTGTGGCAGGGTATGAGTTGCTCTGCAAGTAGGTTGCACGGTGTGTTTAGTATTTTCTGCTCAACATGTGCAGGACTGAACTAATTTTTCTGCATCGTGCATAAGGAGCAGTAAAAAATCAGCACAAACTGACTAGAAATCAGTCACAAGCCAAAAGAGGAGTTATGGAGTCAGTGTACCTTTGATAAGACTTTTTAACTTGAAAGGGAGGAGAGGTTTCACTATCTCTGTAATACAAAATAATTTGTGCTCAGGGAAGATGACTGCTGCTGCAGGTGTGGAGGACAACAGGAACATGGTGCAGGATATTTCCTGCTGTCCTGACATCACACAGCTGTGCATTGGACTTTTTTTTCTTAAGGCTAAACTTACAGGAATCAGTAGGAACTGAGCTTTACTCTTTTTAACTAAACATTTGTTGTTTTTTCTTCCTCTGCTTTTATCCCTATGTTTGATGGTTTAACATTCTCTGCTCTTTAAGTCTGTACTTGAATGAAGCCAGAAAGAATTCAACTGTGTTTTTTAAAGACCTAAATTTTCCATACTTTTTTGTATAAAATAACAACATTTATTTGTTTTGCCAATTATTCATTTTTCTACGTAGTGCACAGAGTTGTTTGTTAAAAGCTGTGCCACTTGTTTTTTATTTTCAATCGGTGTCTCTAATCCCACATCATGGGTTTTACTTTATTGAAATCATACATAGCACCACTTGCCACCCGCTTCTAAAATCCTTTGTTTAATTCTTTTCAAAACAAACAGATTTAAATGTTTTTCCTTTGATTCTTAGACGCTGTCAGGATTGCCAGATCAAGACTCTTTCTACGATGTGGTGGACTGTCTGGAAGAGCTAGGCATTGAAGCTATTTCACAGAGACACTTGAACAAGAAAGGAACAGACTTGGACTTAGTTGAGCAATTTAACATTTATGAGGTAACATAACATGCCCTGTTTTATGCATCTTACAGCTTGTGCAACTTCAAAGCTGAGAGGAGGGGAGGAATGTAACCTGGGTGAAATTTGGTTATCTCTTCTATTTTAAAAGAAAAACATCTGGTTGCTGTAAGTATTATGCCCTTTTGTATAAGTGACCTGCTACGGCATATAGCTGCATTTAATGCAAAGGCATTTCATATTAAAGCTGGGGCACAGTCCAAGGCAAACCAGCACATTTACTAGCCTCCTTTCTGCAACTGCTAATAACACATGCTGAAGCAAGTAGAACTTCTTTCCATGTGCAGAAGTATTCAGCTCGTGAAAAAGGTTCGGCTGAGCTCCACTTCACAAATACCACTTGTTCTGCAACTGAATATCCAGCAAGTCCATGTTTAAGAGTTTACACTGGACCAGATCCTATGCAGTTTGCAGCAATGGAGTAATGAGTGACTCCACATTTACCACCTAGGTATAAAATAACTACTTATGAACCATTTATATGTAGCGGTAGGATATCAAATTTCTTAATAATTAGCCTCTTTTCAGACTTTGGGAAGTGTTGGAGCTAGGAGGTTTAGGCTGAAGTTGTAATGTAGATGTGAATTAGTGTTCTAATGTGACAAAATTAAATTACTTCATCTCTGCCTAAGTCCAGCAATGGATTTGGTAGATTTGATTTTCCATTTTCTCCCATCAACTCCACTCCCATGTCACTTCATTAACTAGCAGAGTTAAGCTATATATGCAGCAATTGTCAGGAAGAACAAGAGAATGAGAGGGCTCAGTATTCTTCTTTCTTTTACTTCATCAGTCATCATCTCATAAAGCCCTTTTTAAAATATGGTGATTAATCTTAAAAGGATGGATTGGTTTCTTTTGTGCATGTTGCATCTACTGAAAGACTTAATTGCAGAATTGGCAGTTGACTTAGTTGGGTGCCAGCTTTTTTTTGATGACCAAACTAAATTTAAACACGTTTATGCAGGTTCTTCCTTTTTCCTGCCAATCTTGTTTTTTACCTGAAAAAATCTGTTTTTCCTCACAGAAACAGATTTTACACCCCAAGCAGAGATATCTCACTTCCCCTTTTGTTTTTTTACAAAACTTCTGGTAAGAATTACCAGAGTAACAAGACTAATAGAAACAAGAAGATAGGCATTCTTCTGATGACACACATCACCCTTTCTATGCCTCTGCCTGTTTGAGTGGATCTTTCTCATACAGTGATTATTTAAGTGTTAGGCTGCATTCAGATGAGAGCCATTAGTTATTGTGAGGTTTCTGACAGGGATGTCTCTCCTCATGTACCATAAGATAACACTTTGTTTCTATTAGAGATATGTCACATTGGCACATCAAGGACCTGCAGATATTTGGCATTACACCTATGCTTTAGTCCAGCACACTCTAGGTAGTAACTTCCACTTATCGCTACAAGTGTCATGCCTGAACATGAGGAAATGTTGAATGCATGGAGTTTATTCCTGTTGACTTCACTAAAGCCAAGTCTTCACCAAAGTATTTTGGAAGGAAATAAAGAGAACTAGTTGACCAAGATTGCTCAACTTCCTTAAAAATTCAGTCCCACATTAAAAAGAAAACAAACAGATGAGGAGATACATAAATGTGTTGTTACAGGTCCTGTGTTGTTGTATGCAAGGCATCAGTGTACAATTCCATTCTTAGAGCTGCCACACTGCACTAATGGATAGACAGCAACTTATCAGGGGTTACCGTAGAAATAGTGATGCTAATTGGAGTTGTTCATGTTGACACCAGGAAATTTTTAAGCCTAGGTGTGAAGACCTGTGGTAGCTGAAGCGACCGTGTCGGATCTTTCCTCTCTTTCTCAGGTGACCCTGAGGCATGAAGATGGAGATGAGGGCGCTGAGCCCCCTCCCAGCGGGCGCAAGGACCGGCGGAGGGCCAGCCTCGGAGCTGGGGAGCGCCGGGGGCTGGAGCGCCGCCGGAGCCGCAGGCACTCGGCACAGCACGTCAAGAGTGCCTTGTCGGCCCCTGCCAGCCCCTGCGGGCAGGCCAGCTTCGTGCTGAGCCACGGGCAGCGTGTGGAAGAGCTCAGTGACAGGTAAGGCAGGAGCTGAGGGATGCTCCTTACTTCTCCCGCTACTGTTCTGTTCGTCGCACTTTATTCGATACGGCAGGCTTTTCTTTGTTGTCCTCTTTGCATCAAAATAAAAATGAAAAAACAAAAGTGTATTCAGAGTTAAAGCGCCAGCACCAAAAAGGAATGGATTTGGAGGTGATTTACCTACATAGCTAAATTCTTTGGCTCCATCCATCCTAAGTAAGTGGATCCAAACCACATGAGATAGAGCATTTGGTATGGAAACTAACTCAGCTTGATTTCATCCATTGACAGATTTTATGTTCACTATGTCTACATAACAGAGGATTGTAACAAGAGCATGGTAAAGTTAACTCAGAGCTATTTGTCCTGTGTATGTTACAGTTTATTCTTATTTTTTTTTCCTCCTTTTCATTCCAGCATAAATATTTGCCTTTGAGGCTACAGCATAGGAGTGAATATATCTAATGTTCTATAATCAGCAGAGGAGAGGCAGTAATGGGTAACTCAGCAGCAGTCTGCAGCAGAAGAGTCAGTCGAAGATGGTGTCTTTGCCTGTCCTATGATGGTTGGCTTAGGCTGTGTGTGCTTAGGAAGTAAAGGAGCTGCAGATCCTCAGCATGTCTGACTGCTGCACAAGAGGGCTGGAATTAATTTCACCAAAGTTAGATGTCTGATCAGCTCTCCTCTCTTTGATGTCAGTGGGGTGCAGCAAGCACTGGTGGGCCTTCAGTTATCTTCTGTGTTCTACACTCCTGAAATTTTGACCAAGATGAATCACACTCTGAGACTGACTGTTTAGTGACTCTAAGGGGAATCTGGCTGACCAGCTCAGGTGGGGATACATAAGCTGCAGAGTGCAAAAGCTGGACACTGTAATCTCGTTGCTGAAGATGTGGTTTGAAAAACAAGTGTATTTCGTACAAGAGCATATCTTATATTAATTATAACATGTAAGAAGTTCATTGAAGGTTTCTGTTGGTTAGCATGGGATGTAAACTTAGAGCCTAAAGTCCTGAGTTACATGTAAAACAGTTCTTGCAAAGAAGTTGGGTTGACTGAAGTTTAGTAGATTCTGGCAATATGAAAATGTAAGACTCCAGATAACTGAAACAGTAGTTGTATGTTGTATACCACATAAATAGCACTTTATTTTCTTCCTTTTGATTGGTTTTTTTTGTTTGGTTGTTTTTGTTGTTGGTGGTTTTTGGGGGTTTTGTTGGTTGGTTGGTTGTTTTTTTTTTTCTTTTTGCATTCGACAACACATTAATGCTTGTTTTCCATCACCTTCCATGGCCTGGTCTTTAGTGGGCTGACAGCTGAGAGCCCCACGGTCTTACAGGCTGATAACAAGGATGACAGTGCATTTGAGGATGAGTTTAAAGCATCTTCAGTGTGAGTACAGCTGGGGGCTTCAGCTGCTCTGCATGGGATGCCTTGTGCATGACCTTGGGCCCTGCTTCAGGACTGATGTGACTTGGAATCTGTAGCCATGGATGCGAAGGAAATATTTATGATTTATATAATTTTTTTTTAATTAAACTAATGAATTTAGATTGGAAATTAGGAGATGCTTCAACTCTGCAGAAATTGTTCATTCCCTTACTGTTCATTAATTCAACAAATAGGAGCTATCCAGGACAACAGCTTCTACTAATACATTTTCTCACTATTACTTTCTAGCTTTATTTTTCAGTCTTCAGTAACTTCTTATAAATTCATGTTTGAGCTAATTTTTAATAGGAATAGAATAGAGAGAATAAAAACACAACAGATTCGTTTCAGAAGCTCTTTGAAATATTTTTTCACCAACATAACATTATTTCGATAATCATTCTGCTTTTTTGAAAATAAAAGTTATCCAGTTCTGCTCCACACACTCTGACAGTGACATATTTTAAAGCATAATGTAGGTTTAAATAAAAGAAAGAAGTCTTTATCTAAACAGTCAATTTTAATTTTATGTTGCAATTATCTTTTGTAGGAAAACCATTGAATTCCCTTCAATTCCATTTGGAATGTTCAACTTGCTCATCTGGTTCTGTAAGGAAATGGGCATTCAATTATGAGTGTGTGTAACTGTGATCTTTACTTTGCATAATAAAAATACTGCCTCAGCTACCACCCCCATTGTCCAGTTCTCTTAGCAAGTAAAGGCAGGGAGTATTATTCATAGCTGGAAAATCATATTTTTTTCCCATTGGACATTACAGACTATAAAGTACTTTCAGGATTTGAAGATGCAAGTTCTACGCTCAGGGAAATTTTTTACGTTACCATAAAAAAAAAAAAGTGAGTCAATTTCTATAATTCACATTTTTCTGGTAAAGTGTTTCTGGTAAACAAGCTTTTCAGATAAGCAGATTCTGTCCTTCACTTTTTTAGATTCATTATCTGCCGAAATCTGTAGTTGCGGTAGGAAGAGGAAAAACAGCCTTCCTGTTTTATCATATTCCAGTAAGTCTCAGCTTGCAGTGAAATAGTCCAGATGTGTGCAACAGTATCTCTACACCTGATAGCTAAACTGAGACAAAAAAAAAAAAAAAAAAACCACAAAAGGAGAATAGGAGAAGCCTTATGGCTTCTATCTGTTAATGTTTAGGCAGAGAAATAGTTGAGTGAGTCCTATAAGGTTTTTACACATTAAGAGAATTTGAATTTAAAAATGGAAAGAGGTTTTTTGGAATCAAATTTTCAAATTTGAGCACGTGGTTTCCAATGCAAGATATCTATTGATTTAAAGGACTTGAATAGAGCATCATAAGTTTAGATCTTGCGACAATTTATATTGCAAATTTAAAATCTTACATTAAAATATGATGCAGACATCACCTGATTTTGTCAAAAGACATTATCATTATGACCATGCTGCTTCCAGTGTTAATGTTGTAGAGCAGAATCTGTACACATAGGTAAAAATTACTTATTGCCTCTGGAAACTGAAAGTGACTTCTTTTCAGCCATGAAAGAACTGCCTCCTGCTAATGAGCTTTTGGTTCATAATCCTGGTCCCTCTTGAGAAATGAAAAAAGTTGGCAGGAAGTTTTTGCAGTGCTATGTTTTTAAAAAAATAGTCTACAAAACGGATTTCAGTCTTTATTTCTTCACTACATTTTCTTTCCCAGTAGGAATTGTAACAATACTAATGATAATCTTGCTGTATTGTTCCTGCTGAAAGTTCTAAACTTTGTGTGTGGCTGCAGATGTCTTATGTCTGGTTTTACAATGGATTAGACCCAGCAGAATTGCTTCTGATGGACACGGCTAGAGATTGAAGTCACACTCTTACACTGAACTAAATTTTATTTTGGGCAATATTCTAGGTTATTTTTGGACTGCTGTACCAAAATCAGTAGAAGGTTCAAGTTCTTTCCCATCATTCTCCTTCCCACAATGTTCATGTTTCTTTTCTTTCTAGCTCATCAGCTGTTTTGGCAATTGCTTTGCTTTTGTTTACCACATCAAACAGGTTGTCCACAGTCATCTGCTTTGTGTCAACCGATAAGTCTTCCAAAAAGAGAATAATGCATGGTGCCGGTAAAGCAACAAAAAAAAAGACAATATTGGCCAAATTCTGTTCTGTCTCACAATGCTCTATGTCCAGAAAAGTTGTCTGAAGTCAATGGAGTTGCTCTGATCTATGCCAGGCTAATTGAGAGCAGACTTTGGGTTTTGAGCTGGGAAAAGTTGACCGTAAATGCTAAGGGCGACCAAAAGAAAAACTTGCAGGCCTTTTTCATCCACTTGGCAGTCTTTTTCCAAACTAAATGTATTGCTTTTTTGCCTGTGGTTCAAAACAAATAAGGATCCAAATCTGCTTTGTGTTAAAATAGTTTTCATGGAGAGCGAAGCCCGGCCTGATGTGCCTGTTACTAAATAAATAAGTAAAGAAGTTGATAACAGCTAGTAACTAAGAAAGGCTGAAGGTTGATTTAAAGGTCTGTACCTTCTGCAGTTTAAAGATGCCTGTCATGACCACCAACAGATTTGCTTTGCTAAAACTTCTTTCTGTTACCATGATGGCATAGAGCACCAGTAAGTCTGGTGGGAACTTCTGTCCTATTAACATGATGTTTTAAATGCTGTGCTGGAGGTACCTCCTAAGGATTTCTGCACTGGTCCAAACTGAGTGCTCTCAGTCTGTAGTCTAGCATGCTGTTTCTTATACAGAAGACTTTTAAACACATTCCTCCATGGGTTGTGTTGTTTGGGGTTTTTTAGTCTTTTTTTAAGTAAAGCTAGCTTTTTCCAGCCACACCATGGATAGAGTCAGGGAAAAATGTAAGGAGTGGCATGGAATTTGCATCAGATTTATGTTGTTATTGTATGCAGTGATTTCTGGCTAAATAAGCATTAAAAGGCAAATTTCTGTCTGTCTTTCATTCTCATCCTGACTGGCTTTCAGAGAATAAAAAGCAGACTATTCAGAAGTTCTCAGTGCTGACACTGCACAGCTTCTCTGAGCTCTGTACATACAAATGAGAAACAAGTGCTCCTCCCAGTTTTTCAGATTAATGTCTCCCATTTTGTTGTGCCTTTCCCTTTCTTCAGTGCTGCACAGAAACCATACTCATCTCTTGCTCTGGGTGTCCCATCAGAGCTGTGTCAGCCAGGCCTTAGCAAATGTATTCAAGCGAGCTTCTGGGAGATTTACACTGACACCTCTTACCAGCATTTGAGTGAACAGCTCCATTGCTATGGAATTGCTAGGGTCCATCTTATAGCACTAAATATGTTCAACTAGAGATAACCTGGCCATGGTTAGAACCGTCTTCTCAGTATTCCTGTATTTGACACCTAGCAAGTGACAGAACTGACTGCCATCTAAAGAGCTTACCAGAGTGGAGCCTGCATTCTGCATCAGTGATCAAAGCTGGCTTTAGCAAGCTGTCTCTTAGTAGACCGTAAAGGCTAAAAAGATATGAGAAAGATCAACTGTTCAGGTCCACCTGAGGCTTCCAGATTTTTCATTCTGAAGAAGGCTGGTCTTCAAGAGACCTATATTAATAAGGTAAAAAGAACAGAGGAGCAAACAGGGAATTATGTATCTATGAACTTTGCTTTTTCAGGGTCCTGCTTGGAAGCCTGTTAGGACTCTTCTCTGAGTAAAGAGTACCACAGTGTATTCCAAAGTTTCAAAAAAATTTCTAGGCTAGCTCCATTACACGGTACATCATGGGTTCAAGGTCTTTCACACCCTTTATGGTCCTAGAAAAAAACAGGGAAATAGTTGTGTAAATAAAGAAAAACTGAGAAGTCATAAGGGTCTTTTTGTTAGAAAATGCATGTTTCTGATGTTTGAGGATTGCCAAGATGCAGGCAGAGATCATGATGCTATTTTGGTTTTACCAGAAAACAATGAGTACAGCTCAGCCTCTGATGCTAAGCATTTTTCCTGCTCAACTCCAGATTCCTGTCAAGTTTCTAACCAACAGCACAGACCTTAGTTTGCTTATTAGGCTTCATTAACTGATTGTTCAAATTGCTTCATGTAGAGCCAGGACTGCAGGGTTGGTTTGTCCAAGATACAGCAGAGACTTCTTTTTTTATTATCATGATTTTCCATGCTTTCAGACATCCCAAACCATAACTAATCTTTTTTTTTTTTCTAGCATTTACTATGGAAAAATTCTAGTTTTTGTCATGATGTTTCAAGTTCTGGTGACTTTCTGCAACACTATAAGAAAATATTTGATTGTATAAATACCTAATGACTATAGATCAAAGATACAGTGGTGGGTGGGGTTTATTTTATTTTATTTTATTTTATTTTATTTTATTTTATTTTATTTTATTTTATTTTATTTTATTTTATTTTATTTTATTTTATTTTTTTTATTTTATTTTATTTTATTTTATTTTATTTTATTTTATTTTGGTTGGTTTGTTCCACATCTCTTAGAGTTGCTATCTGTGTCAAATATGCTGAGTGGTATGATAGGTATGAAACAGCAAAGTGAGGAGATTCAACATCATTATTTGATGTAAGACTCAGGTTGTGGTATGGATTAGTAAAGGCCAAGATGAGAGATGAAGTTAGTTTCTCTAACTAACACATGTTGGGGTTTTTTTCCCCTTGATGTTTGTCTGTGGTTCCTGGTTTTGAACATTTAAAACAACTGAGGCATTAAATTAGACAAAGAAAACATCTCCAAGATAAACATGCAGTCACATATCTGTGGATGTGAATCTCTTTAATACAGGTTCATGCACATAGAACTACACATACACATACGAGTTGAGCTACCTAGCATTTGGGTGTGCTTTGACATTGAATGGCATATGATCGGTTATGAGGGAGATAATAACTCTTTTCATAGGTTGCTTGGCATGGGTGAAAATGGAAATGGGATATTAAAAAGAAGAGGTTTTGGAAAGATTTATCTATGAAATGAAATGGCTTGGTAAGGTAGCCAAGGTAGTGTCTGTTCACAGCAATAATATGTAATAATAGTAATAGTTTATTAGTCTTTGACAACAAAATAATAGTTTATTAGTCTTTGATCTCCTATTATACATTTGGAGCAGGAGAACAAGTTTATTTCTCTTGTGCAGGTAGGATTTGAAGTGTGAGGTCAAGCAGATTCAAAAGGAGAGCCCTAAAAGTGTGAAATTTGTAATCTTACTCTTTGTAAGAATATCTTGAAAGCTCCTGTAAGGAATGCAGTAGAGGAAGAGACATAAGATAGGTTTAAAAAAGTTTTCTTCTGAACCCATACCATAAAAAATGACTGCATTGGTGTATCCATAGGGATTGACCCATTCATGCATAGGTAATAATAACAAAAAAAATTAAAATTTACAATTTGATGGGTATCTCACGTCCGGGTCACATTACTCTTTGAAGTTGTTATCAGCCCTTTTTATATGAATTAAAATGTCCCTGTAGTTGTGTCAGGTTTTGTAGTAGGGATACTCTTTGCTGACTGTGGGTCTCACTGAAAGGAAATGTCTTATGCTTGGTATCCATGGAGAGTCCAGTTGACAGCACTGCACTTTGCTGTAAAAGCAGTGGTAGATTTTCCTTTTTGAACTTCAGGAGGCGATAAGAAAGCACTGAAGTTTAAATAGATTATAGCTGCGTGGCAGATGAAATCACAGCATGATTTAGTCTGATTATTTTACTTTGATTTTTTCCACTCTGTGTTACGCTTTCGTGAACTACCTGAGGAAATGCAGTGTGCAAGCCCCTACCATACAGATCCAGAGAAATGCATTCACATGGGTAATGTGAATGCATTTCTCTGGATCTGTATGGTAGGGGCTTGCACACTGGAGTACACATGCCTTAGAGAGTTCTCCTCTCCAATTCGTTCACAGTGTTTGTAAACATGATCCTCTGAGAACAGGAAAGCTTTTTGCATGTAAGATGCAATGTGGGGGGAAAGAAAAGACAGCAGCTTGGCAGGATGCCATTTCCCTTTGAAGGGTCGATACCAGTGACCTTCAAGTGTTAACCAATATGCACTTACAAGCTCTGAAAATAACATTTCTTCTCTCTTTCTGCCTATATTTCAGTATCTATTGCTCCAAAAGTCTATTTGTGCCATTATACTTCTGTTTCTTTACCTCTCTGCTCTTAGAAATGTAAAAAGAGCACTGCTTGTTCCATGATCAGAGAGTTGCGACTCTTGAAGTCTTTGCAGAGTATCTTAAGCAGTGCTCTGCTGTCTTGCTCTGCTTTGATGTGTCCTATATAAACCAACTGCAGCAATTAAAGAAGTGTGGAGACATGGCCTAGGTATTATTTAGGTGTAAAAAGCTGTTGCTGATCATATTTTAGGGATAACAAAGTAACAGGATCCCAAAGATGAAGAACAGACCCGAAGGTATAGTGAGTGCATGTCTTCACATCACTTGTCATTTCCTCAACTTTTTGTCTGAACTCTTTTCTTTATTTAGGGCAGAAATACCAGGATCATTTTCCTTTTGACCTTTTTAATTATTCACCTTAGTCTTCCTTTGTGCAGAAGGTTAAATTTTGAGGCTTTGTAAGTACATTGTTATCCATATAATTTCATGTATTTTCATCTTCACATAGTTGCACCATCTGCAGTGGAATAGAAATAGATAGTGGGGTTATTAGGTGGTTTCTTTCATTTTATTTTTAATGGAGACGAAAGTGAATTGCTATATCTTTATATAGACTTATAAATGTTGAATTTAAATTATTACCACTTTTAGCTTTCACATAAAGGACTAGTTGAATCTGTTTTGGCAGCTAGGGTAGAGGAAAGGAAGAAGCAACAGAAGCGTACCTAGCATTTGCTTATTTTATAAGGTTTTAGGAATTTGGCTATGAATTGTGCCATCTAAGCTATGAAAGTGGAATTGGACTCATAAATTGAAGAAAATGCAAGCAATAGCAAGAGAAAAATAAAATTAAATCGACTGTGATTTAGAAATAGCTTTCCTTGATGGAACATTTTTTAGTTTCTCTTTGTTCGTGTGGAGTTCCAGGATGCAGCTGTGCAAGAGTTAAAACAGGACAGAAGTTTGCAGGAGTGAGGGTGGAAAACAACCTTGAAAGGAAAATTTCTGGGATCAGCTGTAGTATTCAATTTAAAATAATATTGAGAGATGGGTAATAGTAGTCTTCACTGAATGTGGCTTGTAGTCCTGGTCATAGAATTATAGAATGGTTTTGGTTGGAAGAGACCTAAAGATCAGCAACTATATCTCATGAGTTAACTTTTATGTGCATTGTATGTGCAGACCAAAGCCTTAGCAGGCTAATTATGGCAAGATCATAATTTTTTCTATTGTTCTATATTTTGGTTCATTACTGGATAACTTCATCCTGAATTAAAATTCTTTGAAGCATATCTTACCTTTTCAAAATTTCCTTTGATACCAAACAAAGCAGAATGTATTTCTGTGCTCATGCTTATTTTGTTGGTGTGGGTTTTTGTTTGGTTGGGTTGGGGTTGTTTGTTTGTTGGGAGATTTTTTGTTCCTTCAGCACAGCCTTTGATTTTTGTTTTAGCTCTACCTTTGGGATTTTTTTTGGAGGCGAGTAGTGTGAAACTTGTGTTTCTGGGCTACGAGCTAGAACAAAGAAATCCTAAGGTCTTTCAAGCTTCCTTCATCTAAACTGCAGACAAAGAGGCTGGGGAGAGCCTGGAGAAGACAGAGACTACACAAAACCTTGAATGCGTTGCTCAGCTCTAGGGTTCAGTGGGACAGAGAGCAAGTTTTGGTGCTTTGAGTTCTTGTGGACTAAGAGCCGTTGTCTTCAGAGTGGTGACTTTAAAATCATCCAACTGTGACTAGGTTAGGTGTGGTGTGAGGTGCAAGGCCTGATACCTCAAGGACTCTGTTCTGCCTTCAGCTAAACTTGTAGAAGAGTCCTTTATTATCATTTTCTTTCATCAGTCTGTATTTATTAGTGCTTTTCTCTTTGCAGCTTTGAATAGCTGTTTAATATCAGCAGGGCAAGTTTGACTGGCATTCTTTTTATTTCTTCTTTTTAAATTTATTGTAAAAAGAAGAAAAGTTAATCCTTTAGTTCTAAACCCTTTGTCTAGATTTTGTTTTGCTGCCCTAGTTGTTCTCTCTCCATAAATTGCATTTTCATAATATTTTTTAACATGTATGTTATTTTATGGGGCTATAAATACTTTCATGTCAAATTTTAGTTGAAGCAACTGAGTAAAACCTGTGCCATAGAAGATATTTGTTAGTTGCCATGACCAATTATATACTTCATAAGATTTGTGAGGGGCTGGGCTTTTGTTTATTTATTTAGATTTTTAGCCTATAGCAGTAATCCATTTTAAATATGAAAATAAAGAGAGTGATTGTTTTGAAATTTGCTTTCAATGCTATAAAGTTTTTGTCTAAACATTTCTATTCTGATACTTCTATCATGGAACTGAAGTAACCAAGGAACAGTCTTAAGGTTAGCTGAATATATCTGATCCTTCAGCATTAGCAGAAGGCCTTCCTCCCTGCCACTGGATAAATATTTGCCTTTTGTAAACAGGATAGATTCCTCTGCACTACTGAAAAACATCCTGGCTTGTGTAACCTCATTTAATTGGAAACCTCCCTATGAGTCCTTTTTTTCTTAATTTAATTCTTCTATTGCATTGACTCCAAATTTGCATCTGTATGTGAGAGGAGCAATCAGCTTTTCCACATCATCCCTCTCCACTGCATACAAAAATGAACACCTAACTCTGAACAGTTCAGATGAGTTCCCAAATCTGTCTGCTGTTGTGTTTGAGTATCTGACTCTAGTAAGTGTTTTCCCTTTTTAATGAATATTCACACAGAAATTTTCCTTTTCTATCTTTTAGGAGAGATTAAATTAGCAGGTACTACCTGTTTTGTTAGACAGAATATCTGTACTCTAACAAGACTGAAATGACTGACAACTGTTGCTCTGGTTAAAAGAAGAGCACACATCATTCCTGTCTGTGAGCTTACCCCTCTCCTCTGAACTATATCTGATCCCCCTTCTGGGGACTCTGGACTGTGAGTTTACTTGCTGAAAGAAGACATTCAGAGTTTTGAGCCTCTCCCCTATGCACACACTTGTTTCCTTTATGCAAGTTTCCCTTGACCACATTGGCTCCCCCAGCCTGGAGAGCGTGCCTGCCTCAGTGCACACAATCAGCTCTGCTACCAACTCACACAGAGCCGGACCCTTCCTCTGCCTTTTCCAACCCCTGGCCACATAGTTGCTGCCCTCCTACACTTAATAATAGCAAAGGAAAGAGCTCTCCAATCAAAGCTTCTTCTAAGATTTTGACCTAGCACTCAAGGACCCTTGAGGAAGGGGTCGTTAACCTGACAGAAAAATGATCTCTCTGGAATCTCTAAAATTTTTTTTCAGCTTCTTTCTCTGTGCTGTGTAAACTCCTGTTGTTACAGCCATGCCCTCAAAAGGTGGAGTAAATACTCAAAGAACGCTTTCAAATTTATGAGATCCACCTTATCAGATGAGTATTTCATGTATGTTTTTCAGCATTTTGAGACAATTGAGGAGAGGAGAAATTTTGACGTCACTGATGTGGAATGCTGGTGGGAGCTTTAAAGACAGCAATAATGGGGACACTCATATTCATATAAGCAAAAGTTATGCTGCCAGCATTGTAGGATGCATTGTGGTCTCAACAGAGAACCATGATCCCACAGAGCTTCATGAGTTATTTCCCAAATCTGAGTGCTGTAGGACAAGCAGATACAGAAGTTTCCCTTCACAGGAAATAATAAAACTTGAGCTAGTAAGGAGAAGGGATTATATGAATCCCTGGTCAAGTCTTTCTTTTCTTATTTTCAGTAGATGACTAAATGTGTGAAAGTTGAGAGGTGTCTACGTAAGGAAGGGATATATTTGTGGGCACAACAGGGAGATGAAGAAATGACAACTGCAATGGTTATGTCACTAAGCCACCTTAGGAATGGTTGAAATTGTTTACTTTGTAAATGTTTCCCAGGGTACTGGAATAGTTCCAGGCGCTGCCATTTTCCTGGTTTTTCTGTAAGTAACTCCAATAAATGCAACAAATTTTGGATTGACCCTTTGCATTGTACTCAATGAGTTCATGATCTCACACTGTAAATATTCATTATTCTTATAACGTGGAGACTAATTCTAAATGGAAAAAAAAATCCTCAGAGCATGCCTTCAGAATTAGAGGAAAGAAAACAAGATTTCAGGAAAATGCAAGGATTATGAGTGTCTTACGAACTTCATTGCTGGTTGTATGTTTTCCTTTTTGCATGGAGCATAACTTATGGTATATACATCATTAAATCAAGTGGAGAACTGTATCAACTGCATCTTCCATGAATCTGTTGGTTTAGGGAGACGAAATCATAGATAGGAGGGACAGAAGGCAGACAATGTTGCCTTTTTCATTATGTTTAATATAGATTTCTTATTTTACTTATGTGGTTTGTAGGTTGTGGAGACTTCATGGATGACTTACACTTGTTTTCTGCCAGAATGACTGCTGAACTGAAGCCTACTTTGACCATATTAATGACTCTACTGAAATAATTCATGTACTGGCATCTGATAACTTAAATATTGCTATTTGCTAATAGTCCTGAACTGATTTGGTCTCTGTTATTTCTAACTCAATGGTTCACCCTGTTCTGTTTTCCAGTGGAGCTATTGGTTACTTAGCAGGAATGTTTTATTTGGGTTAATTTAGAAAGCGTGAGGTCCAGTGCCAGCTGTCCCATGCCAGCACAGCGTGTACTGTCCTTTAAGCCAAGAAGACACAACTTAATGACTAATGAGTTGAATATTGCTATTGTCATGAATGTTTTCTATTAATGCCTCTGCAGGTAGGACAGCCACAAATGGAAAGCTAATACCAAGAAAAAGCAATGGCAGCTCTGAATCTTAAAAATTAATGGTAAAAACTGTAAATAGGGGAGAGGATAGCAGTTTTATATTGGCAGTTACCCTTGTAGAAACACATACTTAGCAGGAGCTTTTTGTCTGACTCAGGAGGGCTGTAACTTTCTCTTCATCAGTCTTTTACTTCCATTTCTAACTTCGTTACATTTCTGTTTCTGAGGACTCACGGTGTTTTCTCTTCCACCTTCTGTCTTTCCATCCCACTGCATGCTTCTTTCCTTGGTCTCACCTCAGAGAGGACGAGTATGAAGAGGAGGAAGAAGAACAGCCAGTCACAGAGCCCAATACTGAGGATGAGGGGGAGGAAGAGGCCAATAGGCAGGTCAAAGCCAGGTACCAGGATTCAGCACTGTCCCTCCACCTCTTCTTCAGGCTCTGGCATGAACTCACCAGCACAGTGTGCAGCACCATCCACCTTTTCACTCACATTCCTTGATCAGTTGTTAAAGCCACCCCCCCAAGGAAATGGTTTTTTGCATTTAAAAGCTTTGGGGAGGGGGCTGGGGGTGGCAATGCTAATTGAAACATGTTTAATTATATAGGTTCCGTGCACTGTGAACTGTCTGCACTCACACCCTTTAAGTAATGCTCACAAATCTTAAAAGCTTTAGTGGGAAGCATAACTTCCCAAACTAAACCATGGTTGGTTTGACTTCTTAGTTAAGGTTATGATGAAACAATACAATGCTTCCCTATCTTCATATACTACCTTATTAAGAATATCTGTTGCTGTGCAGTAAATTGACTTTTTTTGAAAAAAAAAATGCTGCCTATGATTTCTTATAAGTTTTGTTCATGTTTTAATAGCAAAGAACTATTTTGAGGCAAAACTTATATATAATTTTATGAATGCCTGCCTATCTGTGTATACACAGGTATACACAGATAGGCAGGCATTTATAAAATTATATCTGTATATACAGATATAAGCAAATCACCTATCAATACTTTTGACTAAAATTTTCCACTTATTTCTGAGATATATATGTGTTTAGCATTTGGCAACTTGATCCTAATAAATCGAAAGCAAGAAAATACATTCTATGTTCCAGACAGCCACTTGATTAGGTTAAATTATTTGGCTTTGCAACTCAGTAAATAAGATTGATTTTTTTTTTTACGTAAACCACATTCATGCAGATGCTGTACAGCACAGAAGGAAGAAAGGAAACTGTTTTATGTGTGAATTCCAAAGAAAATACTATACTGTTGTTATTATTATCTTCCAGTCTGCAAATCTTGCCAGTGACCACCTGAAATTTCAAAATTAAGTGATAATTTCCTCAAATCTGATTCTTAAAAGTCAAAGCTAAGACACAAGTTATTGGTAAATCTCATGAATATATGAAAATACTGCTTAAAAATGAGGAAGAGCCATGTGAAGAGCATAATGTGTTTTTAGGTCATTAGTCTTTTAAGATAATAATCACTTTAAGATAACTGGGTGATATTCCCATGACTTTCCTAAATACCTTCTTTCACTGTCACTGTAGCATAACAAAAATTATCTGTATCCTGGCTATTCATGTTAGATGCTGTCAGGTAGGACTGGCCTGGCTTCAATGTCTCCTGTCAAGCACAGCAGGTGCAATAGATGAAGGTTTCCAGATTTTCCATTGTGGAACAATTACCTGGTGTACACCTGATGATTAACTGCATAAAGTCCCAACATATCTAACATGAATTGTGTTTTTGTTGCCTGTGCTGTGCCAAACCCACAGTCCTCAGATAAGAGTCATGCCTTGCATGCCTGCTGGGGATTGCAGAAGTGGTCTTGGTAGATTGAAATCAGCCACTTGCCAAGTGATCCAACCCAAAGGCCATGCACAGTGTTTATACTGGACTTAGTAGTGAAAACAGACACCTTGGAGTGCAGAGCCCATGGCTTTTCACGTGCTTTGTGCCTTCTATCACTCACCAACATCTGCCTTCAGTAGAGCAAAGCAGATGTGTTTTCTGTTTCCTTTGATGCAAGCTCTGCAAGTCTCTAAGTAATACCAGCATGGAATGCTGACACTCAGAGAAATCAGAAATTAGTGCCTTCATACCTAGACAAATATCTGGTAAGGTGTTGCTTTTGAGATAATTCTTGAATTTGACAGAACTTGAATAACTTGAATTTTGACAGAACACTGCTAATTGAGCACTTTTTTCTTTTCTTCTTAGTTGGATGAACATTTTTAGTAAAAAAATCATATTCCCAGGGAAGATGATAATCATATATCTGGACTTGGAGAGGCAATTCTGCAGACTGTATCATTCTCCATGGAACATTTTCCAATGTGCTGAGTCTGCTTTGTACTGCTCTGACAGTGTTTACAACCTAACTTGAAATACACAAAAGTTGTTCTGAAAATAGTTGTGATAAGGCTTCTGAAAACCAGTTCTGAAGCCTGTAGGTTAAATCCCTTCTTTTCATATAGAATGAGTTACTTCCTTTCCCCAGAATTTCCAGCCGCAAGAAGAAATCCCACTGGGATACAAAGTTATGAGTTCTCTTTATTTAAAAAGATGTGATGATTGTCTAAATTCTGGAAGTTTTTATTTGTCTGACTCTGCTTCATTTCTTTTTTCCCTGCAAGTGTAACTATCTCTTACTTCCCTTTGCCCCATTTTTCTCTCCTCTTCCCTTTCTAATGATTTTTTCCTCCTGCAGCGAGGTTCCAGATGTCCCTGAGACTGTGAAGGAAAGCTTTTCACAGTGTTCTGACTCTTCAGCTGTCTCCAGTGCCATTTCTCCAGCTGAGAGGCCTCTCGCCTGCTCTAGAGCAAAGAGCCTTTCTAGCAACTCCTCTTCTGTGCCTGACTCATCTGTCTCTCATCATAATTCTGTCCTTTCATCACCACCTTCACCTGCAACAGCATTGCTGAGCTCTCCCCAAAACTCCTCAGCATCCATTACTCCAAAGGCATCTCCAACTGTGGAGAAATTACCTTATGTACCACACACTCCTTTTCACCTCTTCTCGTATGACTTTGAAGAGTCTCCAGCGTCTGTGAAAGAGAAGGAAGCAGAAATGATGAGGGAAAACAGGTAGTTTTTATATAGCTGACATTAATTTTTAGATAAATTAATAACACCTTTCAAGAATTTTACAGTGGTAAGAATGCTACTCTATTTGTTGTATTATTTCCAGAACATACTGTATTAATTTTAGCCCTGCAAGCCTGTATTTTGGTTTGATATTTTCCCCTTGCCTTTGCTGACATAATTTGATCTTACTCTTCTTCCAAGTCTGTAGTTAATAAGTATCCTGGCCTCCTCTGTAGAGCAGTGCATAAAGAACCCATGATTTGGGAGATCACAGAAAGGAGCCCCATTTCGCTCTTATTTACAACAATGTAATTTGCAGACATGATTTCATTAAAATTAATGGAGCTCTTGTGCTATAAAACCAAGAGAGGTCAGATCAGCACTTGAAATTCAGAGGTGAAGTCCTAGCTTCAAAGGCTGAACTGCCAAATCCTAAATTTGTTTGATTACAGTGCATGTCCATCTCATGTGCAATTTCAGCTCATGCTTGTAACAAGAGATCTATAAAAATAACATAGCACTCAGAATAGACAGTTTTATCTCCACAACATCTGTTGAGTTCACTTGTTCCTCGTGCATTTCTCTTAGTTTTTAACTTTTATTTTCCCATTGCACCCATTTAAAATATAAAAAAAAAATTTGTTTGTCTCCATCTGATTTCAAGAAAAAGAGATTGACAGTAAGGAGCACTAAAAACAATGTCAGAGAATCACCTTGAAATGAGATTGATGATTTTTTGTTGTCTCTCACAGTTGTCAGTGTTCTTTGAATTTGGTTCTGAAAATGTACATTTATATTGCATGCATATTTATTTCTTCCTCTCTCTAGCAGTCCTTCTGAATTTCTGCATGTGAACAAATGTTTTGATTCCTTTGATCCTTTTAATTTTTGATCTTTTTCTCCTAATAGGTGGGTGTGTTTTGTCCCTTTTTCATTTTCCTGAAAAGCCTGTAAATCCAAGTAGTTGTTGACAAGTGACTTAGTTCACATATTTTTCCTTTGCCTGCAACTTGAATACTGGAATTCCTCTAAATTTACATTTTCCTTTATAGGTGCATTTTTCCCTTAGACCGCTTACACTCATTTATTGGTCTCCCATTGCTACTGCTGTTATACTTTGGAAAACAGATTCCTAAATACCTCCTGTTCCTGAAGTATTTAGTATTTCTGCAGTGATTTTTCCTCTGGCCATCTTTTCTGCTTCTAGTTATTACACAGGTTCAAGGGTGGGTGTGGGGGTAGGGATTCTTCTGGGTTTATTTGGAGGAAAAGGAGGGCAAAGCTTGCACAATGTAGTCAGTAATGTGCCCATAAAAGAGGCAAATGTCTTGAGTATAAGACTGCTTGGTAAGACTATTGCATCCACACTGGAATATGAGACAAGAAGGGAAGATGGAAGCAATAGCCAGCACCAGAGGAAGGTTAGAAAGATAAACTTTGTGTATAGCATGCAGATTTACTCTGGTGTTCTTGTCTTGCCTTGCTCCTACTCCAGCAACTCAGTGTTCTCTAGATTTGATAGGATGTTGTGTCACCAGTCCCTCTTAATTTGATTTTTTTGGTAGTTGTAAGTCAGAGTCCATAGGAGGTGCATTCCCTCCATTTTCATGAGGGTTATCTTTGGACTAATTGAAATTCCTTGTTCTGAAAATGGATTCTGGTCTGTGTCAGCTTTTTCATGGGGCAGAGGAAAAGAAAGGCACATTTCTCGTTGATAAGAAGGTCTCTCTGCAGTTGAAATGGAAATGGAGGTTTCTGTGTTCAGGAACACACCAAATGAGCTCTGAGTTCTTATCAGGACAATGGAAAATGGAGTTTTTTCTAGTTGGTTTTCTTCTAGGGCAAAAAGGCCCCGATGGCAATTATTTCCTGCAAAATTCCTCTTGTAGCTCAGAAACATGCATGTTAGAATTTTTTTCCAAAATTATTTCCCTATTGCTGGTCAGTATAGTGTCTCAGAAACAGATGAGGGAGGAGTGAGGGAGGGTGTTTTCTAAAGCATAAACCTGGAATTGTTGTCCAAGAGGACATGTTCTCTATAGCACGATCCCTTCCATTGTAAAAGCACCTAGCTGAAATCTATTCTGATTTTAATGTGGGCCTTGGCAGGCAGCGATGCTGTTGAACCCTAAGGAATGAAGCTTGAAACTTTGAATGAAATTTTGCATGGCTAGATGAGTGTGCTAAATGGAGCTGAAGGAAACCAACCAGCCTTTTCAAATAAAATTGCTGAGTGAAATTACTGAGTGCTGATGTGTGCAAGGGAAGAAGCAGTGGAGGAAAGATATGATGAAGGAGGATATATTATATCTTATGAATAATAAGGAAAATGATGTTGCTCTATTTCCTGAAATGAGTTTTATCATTTGGATGAGTTGGCCCTACAGAGTACTGATTTTCAGAGCATCATGTGCTTCCCGTGTGGGAAAATGGCATTGTCTGTGAACAATGTTAGAGAGAGAAATATTAAAATTTTCCCAAATCAAGAATCTTTTCTTGACATGCTGTTTAAGTACAATGGTTAAAAGGCACAGCAAAGCAACACAACTGCCTTTTCTATTCAGTACAGGAGCCAGGATGAAAACATTGATAGAAGGGACTCTGGGGAGGTGGCCGTTCCAGGAGTCCTGGAAACAATTTCTCTTTGATCAGCAAGCTCACATTGAAGGGAAGCAAGTTTATGGGTTTTTTTAATGGAGAGAAGGGCTGATAGAAATTTCTAAAGCCGTGCTTCCGGAGACATGTCTTTTTAACCATGGTGATGATTTTTTACAGACATTGTAAGAAATGGCACATAAGCTATTACTTATGTTGGGGGAGGGGGAAAAAATACTGCTGACTTTAATTGAAAAGAATGTGGTTGCTTTCCATTTAAAATGCAAGCATTTGCAAGTCATGGGTATGCGTGTTCAGATCATGTCTCAGGAACACTGCCATTTTCCTTAATTTTACCAGATATGGCTACTGCTGTCTTGGGCTGGTTTGATCCCTTTTCTAATGCTGGATATCAGCTGCCAAAACAGCTAGTAATTCTGAGTAACTGAGCAGTAATTCAAGTATTCCCATTCTGAGTTGTCACCTGGGAGGACCATTCAAATCTCTCATTATTTTCCTTACCAATAGCTCACTGTTTTCATCATGTATGATGTTCATGCCATGGTTGATTTTAAGAGTGCATGACTGGTTGCATATTTGGAAATAGAGCAACATTTTCAGAAGGTGAATGTTTGAGAAGTTTTGGGGTGTGGGATCACTACCACCCCATAAACAAGAGGATTTACCATTGCATGCCTGTTTGATGATGGATTCTTTCTGTCCCTCCCTTTCTCCTACTTTTCTTCCTATTTCTTCAGATACAATAGCTATGGCAGTAGCTCTTACTCTTCTCCACGACCTTACGCTGGTGTGAGTGCCCCTACAACACCCACTACTCGTTATGGGACTACTCTGTCACCACCTCAGGAGACCAAATCTGACAGGTGCGTAAATTAATCGGTGTTTAGACCACACTTCCTTTGCAGACAGGATGAAGCGGATAAATGTAAGCTTTTCTGAATGAGTACTGGAAATAGCTTCTAGCCAGATATTTTCTAATTTTGGGGGGAAAATGGGCAAAAATCTAAAAGTGTTCATTTCCCACTCATTCTCAAGCCTTTCTGTCTGACTTGGTGTTAAAGGCCAGGTGTATTTCCCACTTCTGTTTCTTTCACTTAAATGGATAAAGCAGAGTTGCTTCACACATATGTGGTTCTAAGTATTGAAAGGTGAATTAAAACACATTTTCTTTCTTTCAGTTTTTAAAAATAAATTCAGATAGACCTATTTTCACTTCTATCATATTAAATCAACTGCAAAATCTTGAAAACGTGCTTAGCTCAGAATTTCCTAGGCCATAATTTTGTCCTTTCTTGAAAATACGTGATATATCTCATTGTATTTCATCCAAAGAAAAATATTTCTTGTTGTAGTAAAGCTAACCTACCAGTTATCAGCTTACTTTAAAAAAAATTAAAAGGGGAAAAAAAAGCCCAAACCAGACAAAAAAATAATATTTTGAACAATCAAAACACTCTTTTGAATTATGTAAGGTACTAGGGGAAGAAAAAAGATAGGAAAATGTTATGGATACATGAAAGAAATTCTTGGCAAGAGATTTGGACCACCAGAAATTAACTATCTGTTACAACCTGAGAGTAAATGACAGCTTTAAAGGATGTCATGCTGACTTTAAGAAGGCAAGGTGAAAGTTTTTAATTAATTTAATTCAATAATTCAGTATCATAATTTAATTATGATACAGTATTAATTAATAATACTGAATAAAACTCGATTAGGCCAGACGGGGTTTGGATTGTTTCCAAACTGGCCTCTAATTCATAAAAATTGCATTTCCCACCCTGTTTTCTGACCTTTAGGTTTTTTACAGGATGCTTTGTCTGTATTCCAGTTTTCAGCTGTATTCCAGTTAATTTTTGTTAATGACTCTTTAGCATATTTCTGTATATGTGTGTTTGTGTGTGTATGCATATAGGTTTAAACCTTCCTAATGCCTCACATCCTTTCCAGGCTACTACTCAAAATGGTTCAAGTTAGGTTCTTCCAGCATACATGTACTTCTAGCCATGAGGTATTGATTTAATCCTTCTTTTTTCAAGTGAGTAATTGCATTAAGTTTCTCTTTGGAGAAGGGCGTTGTTTTTAATTTGCTCATCTTCCTGGACTACCTTGCCTCGATATGCCTTTCCTGATCTCAATTAAATTTTTGCTGACTGCAACCATAATAAAAAGGCTCTATATTCACCCCCATTTTACCTCAGCAAAATAGGTGCAAGATAAGCAAGAGTTAAAAGTATCCTGCTGCTTTGGAAATTTAAGATTTCCAAGCCCCTGCTCTTGTGAGCTTCTGATTGCTACTGCAGCAAAGAAACCCCAGAGTGGTTGAACGCTGAGATGGCTAAAGATGGTTGGGCTTGTCCTGCAAGAGGCCGATGGCGCTGGCCCTGCTCCAGCGAAGAAAGCCAGCTTTCATTTCAGCATGTGCGTAAGTGCCTTGCTGGTTGGGAGCCAAAATGCCTTGGCCCCACAGGATGAAGCTGTAAAATTTGCAGATTCATGGAGAGTCAGGCCAGAGGGGAGCTCTGCAATCATCTGTTGTGACCTGTAATGGGTCTCACAGAAGCTAAATGAAAGACCCCTGTGCTCTCACGTGTTTTCAAGCGGCAGCGCATGATTTCTCCTGAAAACATTCCAAAATTTATCATCACTGCTAGGAAAATATTTTATGTTTTGAGACCAGTTTTTCTAGCAGCATCTTCCAGCCATCACACCTCATCTTTCTTTTTTCTGTGAAACTGCAGAGTGCTGTACTTTCAGCCATCAGGTCTCTCTTATATCGTCTAAGTGAGTGAACACAGTCTCAGAGTCACATCTCTGTCTTTCCTTCAGGTTATGTTTGCTGTTTTCCACCTCACATGATAAAAATCTCTCTACTCCCCTTTAAATTTGCAACTCACTGTTCATGGTAGCTCATTAACTCATTAGGGTTTCTACATTTTTACATTTCAGGGATGTTACAGCCTGATGCTTCCTGTATATGATTCTCTGAGAAGTGTGAAAAATGTGTGTACACCATGGCTGCGTGTTGTCTGCAGAATAGATGCAGTTATTTTTTGAAAGATAATTAAGTTTATGGTTCCAGATGCCATTTTGCATTCTCTTGTTCTTTTTGAGAGTGCTGCCACTGCAGATATATATTTCTGCAAGCTCTGAAGAACTGTCTGCTTTGAAGAAGGGCAGAAGCCTTCTTTCATTTCATTGTCCTGAAAGATATGCATTGAAGAAATGCCCACGTAGACTGACAGATGGAATTTGCTTATTGGAGAGTAGTCTGTGTAGTGCATGACTCAATGCTTGTCACTAATTAGCAAGTGGAAAATATTGTGGAGGTTTCACAGTCTTCTATGAATGGTGTTTGCCTCAGATTATGTAAACACTATTTCCTACCTCCTGATGGCAAATATTTACATGGATTCAAACACCCCAAAACAGTTAAAAGATGGGCGGGGGTAGAGAGGAAGACATTTGATAAGAAGCAGATGTGTATCTATGGTTAGCTCTAAGGTGTGTTTTCTGGTTTCAGCTTATGCTACAGTTATGCAAAGCCTTCACAGAAAGATTCCTGTCTTTTATCATGCAGGGAAGAGCTTCAGATGCAGGTCCTGGTACCGTTTATCTGACCTTGGAGAATGAGAAGGAAGGAAGAAGCAGCATTTAGAGCAGTGCCCTGCACAATGATTCATGCTCCATTCAGTTGCCCTGACAGGCCTTTCAAACCCTTGGCTGCATATTGCTTATGTAAACTGATGCCTTTTTCCTGGTGTTAGGAAAATGAAGCTAGACACGGTTAAGAGGGTTGGGGTCTTTTCCTCAGTATTTTAATCAGGATCCTGGTCAGCGCATCCACTTCAACCAGGTGACAGCTTGGCAAAATGCACACCCACCGCCCATCATACACACAAGTTATAGACTTTACACATTAGCATATCTAACAAGGGGGCCCAATAATGAGGATTCTGTAACTAGGGGTGGGCTAACCCCTAGTTTACAGAATCCTCCTGCCAGGAGACCTTGGGTTCCTGAGATAGTAGGAATGTTTGGTCTCCCTGGCTCTGCAGTTCTGGGGTGTTCAGTCTCAGGCCTGTAGAACACTTACAAAACGCTAAGCACTAAACTAAGTAAAAGGTTGCAAGTATGCATACTGCTAATACTTGTGGATACAGAGAACTGTGTAAAAGGGATATAAAAGAAAAGACAAAAATCATTTGGCATCAAAACAAGAGCGACAACTTAGGTGGAAAGAAGCAGTGTGGTTGACATTTTGACATTCATACTTTTAAAACCCTTTTTGCGATCAGTAGGGAATCATAAGAGCAGTATAAGTCAGTGCAAAAGTAGCTCGATTTTATTCTTTGAAATCCACATCATCTATATATTTCTGATTGTACAGCAGAAGAAAAGGCTTACTTTACTGTTTCTAAATACAGCTGCAGCCTTTTGGCAACTTCT
This sequence comes from Petroica traversi, assembly GCA_025920805.1. Classification (NCBI taxonomy): domain Eukaryota; kingdom Metazoa; phylum Chordata; class Aves; order Passeriformes; family Petroicidae; genus Petroica; species Petroica traversi. The sequence goes on from JAHLSL010000056.1 coordinate 3,477,778, forward strand.
TGCAATGCTGTTGTTCTCTGTCATTTCCCTGGGTCCCCTGTGGAGAGCCGTGTTTCTGAAGTGCATATTGCAGCCGAAGGAGGGCAAATTGCAGGGCATTTTCTGTTCAGCCCTTCACTGGGAGAGAAGAAGGAGTGTGTCAGTTCTCTTGTATTCCTCTGCTTGTGAAAGTTGTTCTTAATGCTTAAGAAGTATAACCCAGTCTGTTTTCTAATGCCAGAGTGCTTTGCTTCATAAATACACTGCTCCCATTCTTTACTTAAATCACCAATTAACTCTTTCTCCCCAGTTAATTAATAAAAAATTGCTCTCATAACTTCATAAATTTTAATAACAAAGGGGAAGAGTAGTGCATGACTGAAACACATCAGGGAGAAAAGCATTTTTCTGTCCCTCTGAGTTGGCCCCTTGCCTAGGGGCAGAAGATGTTGTCTGTATTTCCATGCCTTTTGCTCACACCTAGGATATTGCTGTCTAGCCAGACAGCCTTGTCAGACTCTGAATCTAAGACAGTCAGTCAAATTGAAACTGCAGCCCCTGGACAACAAACTTGTTTCTTGCAAAGCTTCACACCCCCTCATAGTGTCCTTCTGGTGGCGAAGTGTTTGCGCTACTGATCATGGCTATCCTTACAGGAGATCATGTAGGAGTGTAACTTCTAAGGCAAGAGCTCCTAAATTCAGCACCAGCTTTAATTCATTCCACTACCAGAAAAATACCCTGCTGGTGTGTTTGCCACGGTGGGTTTCTTCTGATGCATTTGCCAGGAGATGGTTCCCCTGGGCCTGACAGTCAAACAGTAGTACAGTCAGCCTCGCTCAGAAAGCCTTCTTGGGGCACTGCTTGCCAAAGGAGCAGGAGGAGTTCATGGTCTCACCTCTATCTGTAAAATCAAATGCCAGAAAGTTCAGCTTGCAAACCTCCACTTCTTGAGGCTCTTGGCCAGTCACTGAGAGCTTAGTCTCCACCTCTGGCTGGTCCCTCAGAAGTTCTTCCAAATCTCCAAACTTGGTAAAGTCCTGCTATGGTGTTTGCAAATTATTCCTGTTTGAAGCATCTCCAGCTTTTCCAGAGCGTTATAAAATAGGCCTAAGAAATATGAAAGATATTTCACGTTCTTTAATATGTTTTCCATCTTACTTGCTTTGTGATCTACAGCAATAAGTTACCTCGGGCTCCTGTGATACAGGGTCTTGAATGCTGAGTGCTCATTTCCATGTTCTTCTGTATCTTTTAAAGGAAATGTACCTTCAAACATTTATTTCTACAACAGGTCACAGACAGTGAGATTAGCATGCCTGGATTATAGGTGGCTTTCCTCCTCTGAAACTTAAACACCATACCTAAAGCATAAGCATAAAGTGCAGCAAAAGACTGCAGATCCTGCTCTTTTGAGTTTTATTCCATTTCCAGGTGCCTGAAATAGTGATTTACTGGAAATCTTGTGCTTTCTCTCAAATCTCTCTTTAAAGCAAAACAAAACAAAACAAAAACTGCTTGAGAATGCCAAACAGCTTTTCAGTTAGATTTTCTACTAAAATTAAAGGTCTCAGTAATTGACAACACCAGGGACATGCTGCTGGATGAAGCTTCTTGGCAGGTTCTTTCTTTCTCTTCATTTTTTATTTCTTTTCATTAGCCATTTATCACTAATTTGTGGTCTGCAGTTCCCTTACTCCAGCTGTTAAGCTCTAAGGTAAAATAGAAACCTATGAAACAAAACCTGCTACACAGGAGTACAAAGCTGCTGCTCTCCCAAGAACGGCTCTTCTTTCCTTGGCTTTCTATTCTTTCTGTGTGTTCTTCTGGGCTCTCAGACTACAAATCATGATTTTTCCTTGTGGTAAATGCCAAGTACATCTCTCATTCTGGCTAACATAATTAAGAAGGGATAGCTTGGTTGCTGATAATAGCGGCCCAGGGCAAAAGCCTCAACTTTATTACTGAGATTTTAAGAGGAAAAATTGCCTTAGGAATTACTTGATGATTTACAGTTTGGGAAGCAGTGGTGGCTTGCACTGGCCTAGCTGCTTGTTAAACTACTGTGTAAGCAATATTCTTGATTGCAGCTTTGTGGACTTCATCACAGGGCCTATGTTTAAACAGAAGCATGAACTGGTTATGGTTTCAGACTGCAGAATGTTGCTGGCTGAATATGCAGTGCTGATGATCAGGGCACAACCACCTTAGCCTGGATCTGCGAGTCACTTCCAGTCAAGGTGTAACTGACATGAGGATGAGAAGCTGCAGGCTGGAGAAAGACAGAAGCACAATGTAAAAGCTGCACAGGTCAGCTGCTAGAGGAGAGTGTATGTAGAAAGTCCTTGTGCATTGCCCGGGCTCTGTGCAGCTCTGTCCTGCTGTAGCTCTAACTTGGGTAGTCCCCCATACCATTTAAAAGTCCAACATTAATCAGTTCTTCTCTTGGTCATTCTCAAGTTTCTTTCTTTAAGGAAGCATTAGTCAGTAGTTTTATCTCTCAATTTTCTGTTTATTTTTGAGAGAAGTTTTGTAAAGATTTCTTAAGTAATGTTTAGTCTGTTTGCAAAGTCTTGTATCAACATGCTTTTGAATTTGCCGTGTCACATAGGGAGACATAACACACGGGGAGTTTCTTTAACTGTGAAAAGCAATATGGCTCTTGGCAGCTTTGCCTCCCCTTTTGTCTCTTTCTAAGCTGGAAAGCGGATTTGTTTTGTTAAAGCCAAGAGACATTTAGAGTTACTTAAGGCCTGAATAGGAGCTGCCGACTGTTGTACCCTCCCTGTAGCATTCCCATGGCTGCTGGAACAGGAGCACTTTGAAAAATCAGGTAATTAGTGCTTCCTTATTAAAGTTATTAATGACTTTGACCCATGTTGTATTAAAGACAATCCTGAATGTTAACCTTATGATCTAAAGGGATTTCCTCTCATAAGTCATCTTTTATTTTTTTTAGTTCCTAAAAATTTACATTTGTATTTTGTATTCTTCCTATAGAAAACCATTTCTATTCAGCAAATTTTAAAAATTCAACTAAACAGAGGGAAAGGCAGCCACAAAAGAGTATCTCAGAGCTTACGTGAATGAAGAACATTTGAAGTTCAGAATTTCAGTTTTATTTTCAGTAAGACAGGAATATTTTCTTCAATTTGCAACAATATTCAAGGAATTCAGGACATATATTCCCCTTCACAATCCATAGTCCGTGATGGAAAATTTTCAGAAAACTTCAAGAACTTGCAAAAAATGTGAGAGATCTTGTGTCTACCTGCGTTTTGTTTGTAATAATGATTAATAATTCACTGCTGTGTTAATTGTTGTAGGTCAGGCTAGCAGAATGTTTTATTCAGAAGGGCTTTGGCCTACAGTCAACAATTTGGCTTTGTATCCTATGCTCTGTGTATATTTTTTGCCTTGTTTTTCTTTTTTTTTTCCCTATTCTTTCCTTTTCCTATCTTTACTTCTTGTAAGATAAGTAATTAATGACCGCTTTGGCCCCGTGTCCTGAGGCTGTGGTAAGGAGCTCTATTCACAAATCCACAGACCTAGATACTTTCTGGTTGTGTATTTTCTTTCTGGAATGAGAATGTAATAACATAGCTTGTTTAGCTTTTACTGGTTTTAACAGCAGGCGTAAGAAAGCTTTTTGTAACATTTTTTATATTAACAGTCCATTCTTAATAGCCTTGCATTCTCTACAAGACCTAAAATAGTAGTCAGGGTAAGCATCCTTCTGGATTGTATTTGTGGAACTGAACAAATGGTTGATATTACCAGTTGGTAACATATGACACCAGCACTAAAATGCTGGCATGTATTAGCTATAACCCCATTTTGCAAGTGATCACTCTATTATGCTTTCATTGAGCATTCACATTTTCTTTTCTCTTAAAATCTCTTAACACCTTTGATTCAACGCCAGAAGTTTTTTAGCCTTTTTCTTGCTTATCCATTTTTAAAATGCAGCCTACAGCAATAAGACCTAAGAATTCCTGAGGCCTAAAGGCACTGTCACCCTTCAAACAGCATCAAAGCAACAAAATTACCCAAAGGCTCAGCCCAAGCCTTCCCACCAGCTGGTTTGGCCAGTCATGCTGCCATTTGCAATTCAAGTTGCACTGAAAGGGAACATTTGCTTTAAGTGTTATTGGCAGGGAAATACAGAAACAAAAATCAGATTTTGTCAGCAAACTGTACATAGAGCCATTTCAAATGGTTTAGAATGTTTGAGGAATGCTTCTTAATGCTTGCTTTTTCTCTGTCTGCTTTACAGGTTTGTACACCCTGAAAGCAACCTGCTTACCCCAGGTTTAATTTATGCTTAGAAAATGACCAGTGGAGTTTACTAAACACTAAAATGTGTGCATTTACAGTTGCAGGTCACATTAAAAGGAGTTTTGGTGCACCCAAATACCAGTTGGGCTACGGTGTTTGATAGCAGCAGTAAAGCAGTGAGTTTATGAAGCTTTATAAGGCAGCTGGTCTCAGCATTTGGTGCAAGGACAGATGTGTGTGGTTGGGTGGGCCAACCACCACAGGGTGTGACCACTGCAGCCATTGAAGTGCTGTTTCTTTGCCTGCCCTTTTCTAAATGTGACTGAAGACCCAAAACCTTGACTATTTGTGCTTTAAGAAGTCAGTGTCACGCAAGGGGTCATCTGCACATATTTCTGTCTGTTTAGTTATGACCTCTGTGTACAGAACTTTCTGGCAGCTTGGACTGTTAGATTTGAGCATTTCATACAATGAAGTCTTGTGCACAATATGGTTGTGTTTGAGACAAAGGAATTGAACCAGGTTTGTGTGTACACACTCTACTGCAGTTTGTAGTTCAACTGAAGTATGCACTCATAGCCAGTGAGAAATATGGAAATGCCAAGTTTTGACTAATTATTGTTGATTTGATTGATTTTGAAGAGATGGAAAGCTAATATTTTCAGTTGTTTGGACACTGGCTTTTCTTCTGGACATACAGCTGTGGATCTTGTATTTAGATTGTGAGGCTGCTGTTCATACATCTGCAAATTTTAGCCCAGTGAGCAATGCTAGCCAAACTATGCTAGATCAAACCTCCAAACAAGGTGTTTTAGTATGTGGAGGTATTTTACTACCAGGGTTAGCTTAGAATCCTGTCTGCAGGACTAAGCTGTGCATGTCCATGTGATTTTCCTGTAATCCCTTGCATAAGAACGTGCATTTATTGTAGGGCCTCAAAGAGCTCAGTCAGAGCTGAAGGTTTCCAACCTGCCAGATGATGTGCAGACCTACAATCACTCTTTTGGTCTCTCCACATCACTCCATCCTTCCTCTTAATTTTCCTTCAGTCTCCTTTTAAGCCATACCTTCCTTTGACTCCAAATGGAGTTTGCAGACTTCATGGCAGCTAGGCAGGATGGGATATCAAACTGAATACACAAAACAGATAAAAACATAAACTTGATAGGGACCCTCTTCTACCATTTCTCCCATTTCCCTCCATCTTACATGGAGGCACAGTTCATTTTTTGCCTTTCAAGAGTAATTTCTGATGTTATTTCCAACCATATAGCCATGGTTTTTCATGGATGGAGCTCTAGCTTTTGAATTTTAGTACAGTGGTGCTACTGTTTCTGCTAAGAGCTTTCTCTTGCAACATGCACTAAGGGGTCAAAAGTTAAAATAAATTTTAAAAATGCTCAAGGGAAAATTCACTACACGTATTTGACTGTCAGGGTTTGAGGAATTTTTTTTTCCCTTTTCTTAGAGCTGAAGCATATTAGAGATTTTTATGGTTTTGAGTGTGATCCAGCATTGATACTGTAGCTTTGGAGGAGTGCCAGCAGGGACGCTTACAGAATATCAAGTTTTATACCATCTTATGTAATGTTTATGCGGGTGGGATATGACATATTGAAATTCAATTTATCGAAATTATTAACATTATATTCATACTGCCCTGCTGCCAGTGGGGCTGAAATGGCTATGTTTTGTGGTGTTCCTGCTTGTACAGACATAGACACTTGGGGAAGATAGGTTTGCATTAATATTTTTTCTCTTCTTCCACACCTATTTTCAGTAGTGAACTGGTGCCATTATGTGAAATGCTTACTCTATTCACCCATAGGCAAGTAAATAAATAAGGGAAAGGGTCTGAGTTCTTAAAAATAAGGAAAATTTATTCAGGTTTGCCTTACTGGTTAAGGAGCCTTCCTCTAGGCATGCAGGGTTTAGTTTCTTTTCACAAAAGGCAGTATCTATTTCTCTCATTAATCCTTTCGTTGCAAAACTCATGTTACAACAATGCACAGAAACCGCTCTACATGAGTTATGTCTTTTTGATTTTATCAGTCTAATTCAATCAGTGTGCATCTGTATAAAGCTACCCTGTGCAATGCAGATTTTTTTCCTGTCTCAGAGACAGAAAGAAAGGCACGTTTACTCTGAGGTCACTCTGTTGCCATGTGAGAGGCTGGTGGTACCAATACCACCATGCTGGGGGAACATTGTGTAAGAGGACCCACTCTCCCAGACAGAGTACTACTTACAGTAAAGCCCATTAAAAAAATCATATGTCAACACCAGACTATAAGTGAATATAAATGTAGCTTTATATATTTGAAGAGTCTTTACTGTAGAAGACGTAATTTCTGATAGTTTTCAAGAATGGTTTGAGAAGAGTGTCCCTTTGTGTTTTACTGATATGTTCTAATATGAGATTCATCTATCTCTTACAGCACATGCAGCAGGGAAATTACGATAACTGAATTTATTAATGTATAAAGGAAAAATATGCCTGATACTTAAGAGAGCATTTGAATTCTCTAAGGCACTTCTGGCATCTTCCTTTACTTTTGTTTTCTGTATAGAGGATTCTCAGGTGTTCGTGACACATCTGTTTTTAACATCATTGCATAACAGTTTTTTTCTTCAAAATCTCAGAAATCCTTTATGGGATTCAACTTTTCTATTAACAGGATTATAAAGTTAAAAACAATTGAGACAATATTGCAGTTGAAATAGACTGAAGAATTTTGACACATACTTTATTTGTGCTTCAGAAATTTGACTATTTAAGAAGCCTACCCTGATTGTTTTTCTTCAGATCATCACAGAATCTATAATCAATTTAGCAAGAAGACACTTAGCCAATGCTTTGAAAGATCTATACATAAATATTGCCATGTCATTCTGCTGGTTGTGATTATGTTACTTGCTGAATGATTGCTACTCATTTTTTGCCAGTATAATCAATAAAAGTGACACTGAGAAATCTGATCTTCCTTTTCTGTAGGCCAGCTTTGGGTGGTCTCCTTACATCATCTTTTCGGCAGCACCAGGAGTCCTTGGCAGCAGAAAGAGAAAGACGGCGTCAGGAGAGAGAAGAAAGGTTGCAAAGGATAGAACGTGAAGAAAGAAACAAATTCAAGTAGGACCCAAATTTGCTCTCAGTCTCTTGCTTTAATATGTGATAGATTGGTCAATCATTGAGACATTCAACTGCAAAATAATTCAATTGATGAATAGGTTGTCTCTTTACATACTTTTCTTGATCGAAGTATCTTAAAAACTGATAGATTAAAAACATTACAAATTCTGGCATTTAATAAAAAAGCAATTTTTTTTAAAGGCAGCCAATTACACCGCCTGGGTATGCACAGAGTCTCGGTTTTATTAGCTAATGTACTCATCAAATTATAATCTCAACCAGGCATAGAGTTTGAAGGTGAAACAGTGGGACAAAAGTATCAAGAAGGGAGGAAGAGACAGCACTGAAACATCTTTTTGCTTTTAAATTATGCAAAGTAAAATGTCTTGCTGCATGGTAGTGTTTTTTAACTATTTTTTTCTGCTTTTCTGAACATGTGTCTCTTCCTCCTGGAATCAACAATTGACAGAAGGTAATGGCCAGAATTACTGTTCAAACCTTGGCCAGACAAACGTCACAGCTGAAAGTAGTACTTCACATTTTCACATCTGAGAAAATGCTGTGTGATGTGGGATCCCAGGGTGTGCTGCCTGAGGATAGTAAGAGACAAGCCCCTTCAGTCCATGCCTAGAAATCCCAGCAGAGACATTAACAAAGACTGCAATGGGCCAAGGATAGATATGGAATATGTGCGTGAAATTATTTGCCTTCAGTCTGAAGAGTGTTCACTAAGAAATCAATTTGTTTCCTCATAGACAGGAGTGAAAAGCAAACATTTTTAGTAGTTAGAAGACATAATGTAATAACTTAAAGAATGGTAACATAAATGTTTTGTAGCCTTAGAATTGGTAGTTATGGAAAAGATGACACAGGGTTTCATGCTAGCTTGTTTATTAGTATGCAGGATTGTTTTCACTGTAATCATCCCTTTAGTAAGAAGTGGAAACAGGCTGTGATTCTGTGAATTTGGAAAGAGGAGTAACTTACGAGTGGTTGATTGATATTCTCCTGGCTCCAGAAGATAGCTAGTTTAGAAGGAAATGAGAGGCAGAGGGAAGGTAGAAGAGCACCATAATAGGATCTTTGGCAGCCAACAGCTGCCCAAGTTCTCCTGAAACAGAAACAATAAGGTTGCAGTCTTCCAGCCTCTTCCAGAAACTCTCCCTCTAAGTGGTATCATCAGGCAGAAGCAGGCTGCCATGGACAGCCAACATGATCTTTCAGAAAGGAAACTCCCAGACCGAAAAAGCCAACAGGGCATTTGGCAGATTGACCTGTTTGAATAACAGATCTGCACATTTCAGTAGAGGCTGGTGGCAGTAGTTTTTCTGTCACTAAAAGAGGTTTCTTGAAGTCAGAAAGAAAATCAAAATACACATTTTCATCCCTTTATTTCAGAGTCAAAAACTGATTAACTAAATATCATGATTATGTTACATATTTAAGATTATTTTTCAATGCCCAATGTTTTCATCTTTTGGATTTGAGTTTTGTGATCACCCAAAAATTATAACTTTTGTTTGAGCAGAGGGTCTCCAAAGCCACCAAGCTTCACAGATAGACAGCATCCCACAGTTGATTAAACAGTCTGGCAGGAGGAAGACACAGTCACAGCAAGCAGTCATGGACAGTTTCATAAGAGTTCCTGGGATTTCATTATCATATCATCAGTCTGGCTAGAAACCCAGTCTCTGAAAATGTATTTTTGATTAAAAATAGCACTTGCAATTCAGTCTTTAAACTCGTGAGCTGTACTGGATTTACCATCATGACTCATTTGTTATCTCATTCTTTCCAACTCTGCCTCAAGAACATTGCAATAGGTTCTGGCACCATTATTGACAAATTGAGGATAATTTAAAGGAGAGCATCACTAGTTGTGAAAGAGCTGAGGATTAGGAGAGGAGATACAAAGCTTCATAAGTGTTTACTAACTAAAGGAATGCTTTACAGAATGAATATTTTTCTCAGTAGAAGGTCTATTGTACCCATTGCATATGTAGAACAATATGTCCTAAAATAAAGTGGTTATTTTTCAGCTTTATGGAAGAGTGAAAGTTGTCAGGGGGGGAAAGAGGAATGTTAAAATTTGCCTGCTGAAGATTTCCTAGTATACACTTTAAATATTGTAGAAGTATAACCAGTTCAGAATTCATAGCCTGTGGAGATGGCCTGAAACACATAAGGTGTGTTCCCTCTTAAAGGATAAAAGTCAGAAGAGCACTTGCAAGCAAGTGTTTGATAGCTATTTGTATAATAGATGATGAGTAATTCATTTAATGACACAATATAAAGAGAAAAAATAGGGGTTATTAATAAAAGGAGTATCTGGTACTCACAGCTTACACTGTGAAAGAATCTAGCAGATACGGTGAGGTCTTTTGTCTACCCGATTCAACTAAATATTAAAAATATATTGTAAGGAACCATCTTGCTGTGATATTGAGACAGAGACATTCACTGGGTTCTCCTGTGCTCTGAGTTAAATTTACATCCATGTTTGTGGATGTGGCAGGCCTGTCTGAAATCACAGTGCTCTGGCATCCAGCAAACTTGACTTGGCAAAAGTTAAATATATGGGTTACTTGAGGAGCTGTGGGAGTGGCAGATGAGATAAAAGGAGATTTGCATCTAAAACTTGGGGTGAAAAATAAGGAAGTGAAAGGTTGATATCTGCCTCTTGGAATGCAGAATTGTCCTTCTTAATAAAGCCAGTCTGCTGTCCTGTTTCCAGCTGTGGCAACTAAAACTCACTAAGAAAAGGTTCCTCAGAATGAAGGCTTCACTGCCTTGGTCTGTCCTGCCAGGGGCTGCAGTCACTGTCTAGGGGAATTCTGAGATGGAGCAAATGCAGGATGGTTTAATAGCCACTCATGTGCCTGCTCTCTATGGATAAGTGCAGTTCATTGGATCTCATTTCAAATATCAGGTTTCATGGCCCACTTCAAGTTTTTCAATTTTTGCAGGTTTTTTTTTTTGTAATTACTTTTAATGACCTTTCAAACTATGCATTTGGTGATGTATGCATGGATAAGTGTACACTTTTCAGAAATTTTTGCAGAAACAAACAGTTTTTGTTGACGACAGCCTTCATGGTCTACGATCAGTTTGTGTGTACCACTCTTGGTTTCTCATACTGTACTTATGCTTCTTACCGCTTACCTTTTTCTTCTGGTTTCTGCTGCAATTTACTGTAATTCTCTTTTTAGCCGTGATTATTTAGACAAAAGAGAAGAACTAAGACAAGCAAGAGAAGAGAGGTTTGTATATCATGCATCCATCCTTCTGTTTGCACTTCCTATATTCTTTACTGTGGAGCTGTCATTTGTTTACATTTTTAACTCTGCTTGCATGAGACACTTTTATTCCAAAAGACTTCTGTAAGAAAGAAGTCATTAAAGAGCAGAATGAAGTCCAACTGTAAACACAGCAATAAATGAAGAGCAGCAAGAACGCTTAAAGATGATTGATGAACTTTTATCTGTTTGTCTGGGAAATAAGTTTACCCCATTTGCCTCAGAAATTTGCCCAGATTTAGCAGAGTTATAAATTGAATAAGCCTGTCTTTTTCACCCAGTGGGTCCCAAGCTTTCTGGAGGGTCAGAAAAGGCAACTGAGGATAAAGGAAATTGGGGTCAGAAGCATTGCAAAACTGCAGTGACAGGCTGATGGAAATGGTTCTGACCCACTCTCAGCATATTTTTCTTTCAGAGCCAAGATTTCTTTCCCGATCTCTCTAAACATCAGCAAGTAAATTACAAAGCTTAGCAGTGTTTATCATTGGGGTATTGTTTTATTTTTTTTTAAATAGCATATTTAAAGGGACTGAGGGTTTGGGGATTTTTTTTTTCCTTTTTTTTTTTTAATTCAGTGAAATAGTTTAGAAACTTTAGGCTTGGCTGGGAGGTATGTGCTTATGAAAGCATATTTTCCAAGGAATACTCAGCTAAAGACTTTTGCCTTTCAGTAGCTTCATCTCTACCTCCACTAATTGCATCCTGGAGGGAGTGCTTGTTTTTACCTGGAAAATATGCAAGTTACTGTACAAATAGTTGAAAAATCATCCAGAGTGCTTCAGTCTGCTTTTATGGTCCTCTAGAGATTACTGTCTGGAGATACTTTTGGATTGTCAAGAATTTGAATTACATTATCAAAATAAGAGAGCAGCCATCTCAGAAATCATTGTGTTGCTGTGTTTTTACTTGGGGGTTTTTTTGGTTGCTTTTGAATTTTTTTTTTTTATCACAAGATCATCATACAAGAGACAGTTTGTTTCTGCAGACTGAAGTTTTATCTGTTGTGGCTGAAGTAGCTAATACTAAAAAATTATTTTAATGTCTCTAAGAGTAAGAAAAGGTGGATGTGCTTTCCACTGTGCTTCCAGTGAAAGCAATTACAAGTAGTTTAAAGCATTTTCTGAAATTAAATGCATCTAAGCACATAAGCATCATACACTGATCTGAGCTGAGTAAAACCTTTTTTCAGTGAGCATGCTATCTGCAAGTTTTGAAACAAATCAGAAGTGAGTTGTCCAGAATTTTCTAATTGTAAGGGAAAATGCCAGCTGGAGTATTTTTGGGGAAGCGTTCACCATCACTGCTGCGCAATCTGAGACTATTTCACCATTCATTAGGAATGTTTTTTTTATCCTTAGGGCTCTTTTGAACTGAGATGTTCCTACTCATAAAGAGGAAAGATTTGTTTGCTTTTACAGCACATAAATATTGGGGGAAATTTCTACAAATGAAGTCTTGCACCAGTAGTCCATTACACTGGTGTTCTGTAACTACTTTTTTAACAAAAACCTCTGAGGTTTGCACAAATGAAGTTTTGTTTCCTATAGGAAGTTGAGTGTTTACTTAGGAGAGTGCATAGGTTGTAAGAAAATCCTATAGCAAAGATGCCTAAAATCCTAGTTAAAAACTGATTTGTATGTTTCCTCCATATCAGTTCTTGCTGTTCTATGGTTTGAGGCCTTTTTTCTTTGCTTGGTTGGGTGTTTTCCAATGGTAATTAAAAAATAAAACCAAGAAAGTTGAGCTCCCAAGCCCTCTCTGGTGTGAGGTACAGCTCGAATGCTCTCCACCCCATGACTTTATTGGTATGTTAACATTTTAAGTTGTTCTTGGGGTATTATACAGATACCTAGAGAACTCACAATGATCCTTTCATCTATTTGAAGATGATAATTCCAGTTCATGAGGAATACCAAATGGACTTTTGGCTAGTTGTCTGTAGAGAAGAGTCAGCATAGGTTGATGATGTCTGCAGGTGTCCATGATTTAAAAGAATATGTCAGCATATACAGTGGCAATTTGTCAATCCTGTAGTGGAGGTATGGTAGCTCAACTCCTTCAGGTTTTGATCCTCACGAGAACTTGCATATCTGCTGCTGGCATTCATTCATTATTAAGATATTTGTCAGAAAAAAACATATCCTAAATAATGCCATTTATCAAGTGGGAAGCATTAATAACTGATTCTTAACTGGTTTTTTATTTCTCAGTTGTACCTATTTATTAAGCTTCCCATTTGATAACTAATTATGTGCTGCCATTGGAGTTGCTGTTCTGGTTCCCTTTTTTGTTTCAGTGTAATAATCAGATGCATTTTGAAAAGTCACTTCTTGATGATAGTCTCTGCTTAGCTGGTTGGTGGTGCAGCACACAGCTACAGAAAATGTTAAAGCACCTGAAAAAGAACTGAGGACAATAAAACGTAGCACCCTGCATTACAAAAGGGTCGATCCAAATCTTTGTTGTAGTCTGCTGGCAAAGTGTAAAACCCCTTGGCAGCAGGCAGCTGGGCTGTACCTATTTGTGCCAAGTGATCAATTTGCATGGCTCTTTATGGATCTGGAGTCCCATCTGCTCTGCTTGTGAGGAGGAGGAAGGCACGGTCCGTAAGTGACCAACATTCAAAGAAAAAGGGGCTTCGTGAGCCGTAACAAAACAGCATGCTGATGCCAGAGAAAGGCTTTCCCCTCTATTCAAAAGGCAAGATTCGGTCTCAAGAATTGGCTTCATGTTAGAACTGTAAACAGTTCCTATTTTATAACCATGCAAGTATGTAGCTTGTTATATTTTCATCCAGAGTCTGTAGGGGTTCTTTTTCTTGCAGAATTTGTTCAAAGCCTGTGCATACCTCTGGAGGAATAAAAGAAAATGAGTTTGTTCTTCATTATTGCTGTTTGCAGTGAGGCAAATTGCCTCTGAAAACACAAGGACTGCTCTTCAAAGACACATTTCTGTGCTCTGTATGGATGCTTGCAAATGTGCATGTGTGTGTGGCTACCATATGTACTAAGCATGTTTGTTACCACATATGGCTGATTTCTTTACCCTGCCTGCTTTCAGTGCACCCTCTCACACTAATTTGGGCTGTCAGTGATGCAGAAGGGGGGAGGAGATGTGTTCACTGTTATGAAGTGTTTACAACAGTTTGTTATAGGGAATGACCAGAGTGTTTCAGGGACATAAGCAGTAGTCTTGATTAACCTGCTTAACAGCTCACTTGTGGGTAAGGCAAACAGTCTAAAGCCCGATCCAGCTGTATTCATGAATTTATTCCTTAGCAAATAATGGTGGATAAAATTAGCAGACATCTGGAACAGGCACATGTTTAAAAGTTATTTTGGTCGAAATGTATAAAGCATACTATGAAGAATATGATTGGTAGCTGGTCTTAATAAACAGTTAGTGAGTTCTGCCTGCCTAAAATGCAAAACAGATGTATCTTTGTTCTTTTAAAGTGACTTTGATGAATAAACTACATGTGACGTCAGGTACAAGCTATTGGATGTCTGAGTCCGGCAGAGAAATTTTTCAGAATAAAAAAAAAAGAAACTTTCCATTGTAGGCTCTGGAGAGAACAAAGTGAATTCCAGTGCATTACTCTGAGAGCAAATAGAAGCAGGTTGAGAGTCTTTAGATAGTCAATCCAAACGTTTATTATTGGTATTATTTTCAGGGGTATCTGTTTTTGTCTGCTGCATTTTGCTCTCCTTACAGCCAGTCTCAGATTTTGGCAATTTGCATCAGTATTAAGGGGCTCTGGGTTTGGAGGGGTTTTTTAGTTCTTTTGATTTTTTTCCCCCTCCCGTTTTAATTTTGGGAGAGGGAGGGCTGAGAGGAGGAGGAGGAGGAAGAGGAGGAGGAGGTGAAGGAGGAGGGTGAAAAGGAAGACAGACAAATGCTTCCAAAAAGGAGAAGGACTGTGCAGACAAAATACTATTTCTAAAGGTTCTTCTGTTTTTTGCTTTTATATTGTAATGAGCAATATTTTTTGGAGCAATAGTCTTTGCTTTGGTGTGCACTTTTTGGCAGATTGAGCAAGCAGGCATTCAGTGCTGCACCTCTTGTGTCAGGAAGTCAGCTCATTCTCTGCAGGTGTTTCATCCATAAACAAGCATCAGCCACAGGCTGCTTTTTCTTTACGGAAACCCTCTGGAATTTAACTTTCAGATACAAATACTTGGAGAAGTTGGCAGCAGAGGAGTATGAGAAGGAGCTGAAGAGTCGGAGTGTCAGCCGAGGAAGAAGTGAGCTGTCCTTGAACCTGAGATCTCCTTCAGCTCCATCCTCACCTGTACCTAAGTGCATCAGCCCAGCATCCATAGAGTCCCAGGAAGAGCTGAAGACCCCTTCCATCCCGTGTGGAACTCCTCAGCCCTCAGAAGGTAAGTGAAAAGGAGGGCAGGGGAAACAGTGCTGGGTTTGTCACAGTTTTTCTTGGAGTAGTGGAAATTTTTAATGCATGAGTGCTAGAATATAATCTATGAGGCCCCAAAGTAAAGGATCTTACATTGTTCCATCCTGTCTTTCTAAATTGCCTATTTTTTGGCATTGATTTGGATATCATGTAATCTGTTCAATAATAGGAATCACTGCTAATTTTTGCTATGATTTGTACTGTCATTGTCTGTTGCTCTTCGAATGGAATAATTAGAAAACAGAGAATACAGAGGGTCTTAATTTTAATGTCATGTTCCTTATATAGGAGATACTGGATACTAGACAAACAGTGTTCCTGCCAACAGATTTTGAGTATGTGGATTCTCTGAAAGAAATGCAAAAGAAAGAATGCCAGGATTATAATAACCTTCCAGCAGATCACAGCCTGAATGTGACAAACTGAAAAGGTCTTGAATTGAAGGCAGGGGGAGTGTGTTGATTGTTTTTAATACCAAGAAAAACTCTTAAAATTGTAGCACAAGTCATAAAGGACTTAAAAGAGACCACAGACAATTAGTAAAAAGGAAAGTATAATTAGTGTTTGCACGGTTGGTTTGCTGTCATATAATTTATTGGTGTACAGAGCAATGCTTTTTCTGTATGTTTGTGTGTTATTCTGCCACTTGCATCATGTACCTCTCCTTCAGTCCTCAAAACAACACATGCCATACAGATTTTTATTTGCACCACATGATGTTGCATTAACATTGGGAGCTAGAATGCATGTTGAGGGCAAATTATCGCCATCACTCATTTTTATTTTATTTGATTTCCTGCTACATGCTATTGGTGATTAATGCATTTGTAACTTGCACTGCTTGGTTTTATGGAGTGTTATGGCTGGTAGCATGCAATAAAGGAAGGCAATTTAAGAAAAACCTTACAAATACTGAATGCTGCATATGTTTGTCCTACCGTACTAAGTAGGTGAAGTTTATTTTATTTAGTTTTATATATTTTCCCGATTATATTCCCCAGTTTTCTTGTTTGGAACCTTAAGAGTCTCAGTGGAATCATTTGAACTTAGAAACCACAGATATTTTCCTCCAATACTGATAGTCAGAAACATCCAAACACCCATTTTATTTAGTGCTATATTGCTTTTAGAGCAAATAAGCTGGATTTTTCCACCATTAGGATTTCAGAGCTGGGTAGGGAGCAAGTATCTCTTGTGATGATTATTTTAACATATTTCTCCTGGAAGCATTAAAAAAAATTGCAGCATGAAATGGAGCAGCACAAACCATTTGGAGAATACATTTAGAGCAGGTGTACAGGGCAGCTTCAGACAGCCAGAATATGGCAAAGCTATCAACATGTGGATAGACAGGACATCTCTACTAAAACTCCTGGCAATATAGTAGGCACTGGAGGGCAGCACCTGGAAGCCTGGCAAATAGACCACAAGGAGAGAATATATGGATGGGGCAGGGTAGCCTTCCAGCCAAGGGCAGCTGCAGGCAGAGGGCCAGGACAGAACCTGAACAGGGGCCTGAAATCTGCATACTTCAATGGGATGTGGGCATGGGGAATGACTGGTTTTTCAGACCTACCAAAAGTATTGGAAAGGTCATAGGAAGTTGTGAGTATGTGGGCAGGGTATACCATCTGGAAGTGCCCTTATTATTGGATATCTGCCAACAGGGACAGGCTTAATGCAGACAGTGCCATGGTCTCCACTCTATTACCTGATTTCCTTACGTTCCACAATGAACTAAAATCTCAATTTTACTGGTTTTAGGAAGTGTTATGAATCCCACTTAATAGGTAGAGAAAATGAAGCATTAACTTGTTTAAGCCAGTTGTAAGAAAAGCTGAAACAGAGCCATGGACAGAACTCAATTACCTGCACCCCAAGCAGTTGCTCTTAACATGAGTTCACCATCTTCCCAGTGACAAAGCAGGAATGATACTGCAGAAGGAAAACAGTTCCTTGGTTCTGTGCAAAGGATGCTGTAAAGGCTCTGCAAGAATGGTGTTAACAGATGTGTGATATTCATCTCCAGGATTCAGAACCTGAGGTCAAAAGCAAACAGTGTTCATCTACTAGAAAAACAATAAGATATTTTTGAAGTCAAATTTATTTTATTCCTTTTGTTCTGAAATATCCTTTGGCCATCCAGTATCTACTGGTATTAAGAAGGAAACAAATTCTGTCTGTGGAACTTTGTCTCACACTGTGAAATGTGTCAGTATCATTACCCAATATAAAACCTGGACTTATTGAGCTGAAGTGTTTTCTCATATAAAACAATTGGTTCCACTGAAGTAATCAAGTCTTGTAGGACCTGCTCTTGTAAAACTTGTGTTACGGCATTGAGAGGAAATTAAGGCAGTCCCATAACTGCAAAAAGAAACTTATTTTTTTTTTCAGACCAGCTACTAACTCTTTTGTAATTTCATTGGAGAATATTTTGTGAAGTGCAAGTATGTAGTAAAGGAGGAACAACAATAACTGAGATGTCTCTGAAGTCAATCTACAAAGGAATTGCAGGTGAACCCTTCTCTGAAAGAAGCAGCTCTTTTAGCACTCGAGAAAGCAAGCAGGCCAACCCAAGTGCATGCTGTGGACAGTAGGAACATACTGTAGTTGAGCAGGGTTCAAATGCTGCCCAAAGCAGGGGTGATGAGAGCATCTCAGCAGATGGGGAAGCACCAGAGCACGAGTGTGCAATGAGGCCAATGCAGCCCCAGTTGCAGAGCCAAAGGAATCCTGATACAGAAAGTCAGAGGAGGAACTGGGGTGGGAGGACAAAAAAGGATCATTTCTGCCTGCATGAAGAAAGAGCCAGTACACTCTGCACCTTTTCTTACCATCACAAGGAATGGGAGGAAAAGATTGGAGTGCGAGTGGGGAGAGATAGAGAGTCACAGACAAATTCAGAGGAAGAATCCCATGCTGGAGAAGCTGAAGAGAGATAACAGCCAAGACTTTAAGTGATGCCTGAACAATTGAACCAAGAGGTCTTGGGCAGACATAGATGTTTTCAGACTTACTGTATGCATCCACAAGAGACACTCAGTATATGTAACTCACACCTCCCAGTGGAAAACAGAGAAAATAGATGAGGATGTGATTGGCTAATCAATTAGCCTGACAGGGGATTAGATGTGAGCCCAGAGGAATGTTTTTTCTCTCTGAGGGCTTATAGAACCAGAGGGTTGAATTCTTATCAGTAGGATACAGCACCACCCGTCTGCTTCAAAGTTAATTCATAGTTGAGTATTAAAGGACATGTCCATATCCCTCTACTGCATTGTAAGTTCTTAGCCTTCCTTTTCAGAAGAGATCAGCTTATAAAGATATAATGCTTAACGTCTCAGGCACACTTTCTTTGTTATTGATGCTTTTTTGATATGACCAGGCTTGCTTTCCTGAGTCTTTGCTGTCTCCACGAGTAGAAATCTGAAGACAGGGTCAGAGCCTATTACTTATTTCTCTTGCCCACATAAGGTTGCCACTGAAAGTATAGTTTTTTCCTGGTGTAAAAATAGACCCAGTAGATGTGGGACTGAAAGTTTGAGCTCATTTCAAACAGGCCACTACCACGCATTCACTGAGAACTGTATTTTTTAACATCTTCAGAAGTTCTCACTAATATCACCACAGTAGATTACATTATGGAAATGCAAGTTATGGACACTTGTCTAGCTTGCTGGCTTTCTTCTCTTGATAGTGTTTCCTGGCAGATTTGATTTTTGTACTGCTTCTTAAGGGAAGTGTTGTTGGACTTAGCTCATTATTTTCAAGTGATTTGGATTATAGTTGGATTGTTTGATATTATCCCTAAAGAGAGAAAGAGGCTGTCAAAATTAGTGTCAACACATCCTTATTTTGTTCTAATACTTAGATTTTTATTCCTTGAACTAAAAAGGGCAGCCTATGTTAGTATATTGCTCTTTACACTTTTATTAAGTATTATATTATGCTAAGTTGCTGCATATTTCTGGTGGTATATTCTGTGTGGAATATTTCTTATTAGAAGAGTATCTAGAATTCTTTTGAACATTTAGATTTTCTCAAGGATTTCTTGCATTTCCTCTGACTTTTTTCTATTGAATCTTCAGTATAGCTTCATGATGACAAAGTTGCAATAAGCATTAGGAGTCCTGGCCATGTTTTAATCAGCTTCTTTCTCCATCTGAGCTGTTGACCTTTTTTTGTTACCCCTTGACATTTTGGGGGTTTTTTGAGAGAGAAATATCTAAAATTCATATGAAATTGTGATTATTCATGGATGAATTTGTGACATCTGTATATTTGGACCACTGAACCATGGCAAGCTGAGGATCTTTCTTGCTAAAGTACCACATTATTTCCAGGAACTCCTGAAGAATTCCTGAGCTTCCATCTCAGTTATATTCAAATCTTAGCTTGACTTTAAAATGTTTTCCTGCTATACCTGCACACTGACAGCTGTGGTGAGAAACATATCACTGAGATTTGCAGTGTCTGCCAACTTCTTGACTGCTCTCTGTAATTTTGATTCTCTCCTAGGCAATGTCCAGGATACAGCCATAGGTAAGGTACATTTAGAGAAACGAGGCATGTGCAGAGGTGCCTGCATATCTACTATTAGACTTCCAGGTGCTCTCAATGGAGAAGAATGTGATCTTCCTTATTTTGGCTTATATTTACTTAGGATAAATTTACTTACTTACTCACTAGAGAACTGAAATACTGGGATTGCATTCCAGTATTTCAGTGTGTTTTTTTATTTTCTTCAAAGATTCATGTAGTTCCTGAAGAAATTCTCATTGTATTTCATATAATTCAAAGACAATGAAAACTCCAGAAGACTTTTTTTTGCAATATTGTCATGAAAAATAATTAACAGAGGAACAAAACAAGTATGTCTCGGTCATAATAGATCAGCCACCCAACACAAGATTTAATACAGAGGAAATTTGGGAAGTATGCAGAGCTAACGTGCATGCCCATTTTTGCCGCTCTTTGCATGGCCATTTCGGGTTGCAGTGTGAGCTGCTTGATGTGAATATGTGTGGGAGCTCTTCAGTTTCTTTGCAGCATGCAGAAAATATTTGCATGTGAAAATCCGCTGTTACTGCTAAAAAACCCTAAAGGTGAATGAATTACTTTCACTGGGAAAGCAGGGAAGAAGAAACCAAGTGTACTATCAACAGTGTTTGCTGTGTGCCAACTGATAAAAAAGCTCATCGTATGCCAAATGCCAACCAATTGGAAACTAAATATATGCCATATGCCAAGCAGTTGGAAACTTTGCTCAGTTTTGATGTGGCTATTCTGAAGTAAATGTGCATGAAACAACATATGTTTTTTGTCAGCCAAATGTGTGACAGTGCCATTTCCAGACTGTGCCATTCAAGTGTGTTATTAAAACTAATATTTGTATTTTTTTTTTTCGTTGAAGTGCTCCTCATCAGGTGAAAAAAGAATTCTTCCAGAATCCAAAGAAAATTCAACCAAAAGCCACAATCACCCTCCTTTTTGTTTGGTTTTTTTTTGTTTTTTTTTTTAATCTCTTCCTTCCTGGCTCTGTCTAGGCACTGAGTTGTCAATGCTCAGGTGAGATGCCCATTTTCTGCTGGTTTGTTCAAAACCTTGTGCGAGTCCAACACTGCAGCTGTGGAAGTATGTATAAAACTTGTGGGCTGGCTCCAGACAGCGAGAGAGGGGCTTGCCAGGCCACTCTCACGTGCAGTGCTGTTGTCGCACAACATCCATCAGTCTGTTGCTCCAAATGTTCCTGAGCATGCCCTGGACCTGCATTTTGTTTTCCTTCCATAAGGCACTTGTACAACCCTCACATCGCTCTCGTTCAGAGGGGTGAACCTGAGACGGCTCCGTTGTTAAGTGAATCTCTTTCTCCCGTTGTTCTCTCCACCAGTGAGTGCCAGTGAACCCGAAGCAGAGACAGAGACAGAACCAGAACCAGAACCAGAGCAGGAGGCTGAGGCTGAGGCCAAGCAGGGAACGGAGACACCCAAGGAAATAGAGGCTACAGAGGTGGGACCAGAGAGTGAGGTGAAGCAAGGACCAGAGAGAGAGCCAGAAGAAAGTGCAATACTCAGTGAAAAGGAGAGGCAGAATGAGGAAGTGAATGAAAAAGACAACTGTTCTGCATCGAGTATATCCTCAGCAAGCAGCACTTTAGAGAGGGAAGAGAGAGAGGACAAGTTAACCAGTGACAATGAAACTGGTAAAGTGAAGCTTTTTCAATAATGAAGGGTTTCTGATGGAAAAAAAATGTTAAATTGGCAGCTTTGTTATTGTGTTAATTAGCTAACAAACCTTTAGCACTTAAGACTTTCTTCACCATGGCCAAGTCCTGTCTACTCTCTGCTTGGACACTCAGACTTTAGTGGGGTTACTACGTTTGAGGGACAATAGGGCCTACCCAATGAAATGAAGTTTCACTTGATTTGAGATCATTTTCTTCCCCTAAGATTAATATATAAACTATTGAATCACCATATTACAGCGACTTTCATCTCCAGCTCCTGGACAATTTATCTGGATTTTCTGCACATAAGTCAGTGGGACAATGGGCTGTGCTGACATGATTTGTCACGAGCTTCCAGATAACTTTTCTCATCAGTTTAGTGGAAAAAGAAGAGCAGTGAGGGCTGCGATATTTGTTCCTTCCTTTCAGTTCTTCTGTCTTGGTCAGGCTTCGGACAACACAGAGAGATACAGAGGAGCTGCTGAAGATAGGTCTGGGCTGTGACTGTCCTTAGCTTATGTGGAGGAGGCACATGAAATACACCTTTTCTGGAAAAGACCAGCTTTGTGGTGCTGAGGGATTCTAGTCAAACACATCACCTGGCATCAGCCTGGAAAGGCCTGGCCTGGGAAACACCTTAAGTACCAAGTTTCTGCACAGAAAGAAAGTGATCACCAGAGTTTGTCATGCAGCCCAGGCAGGAAGGGAGTATAAGGCAGATTTTGGCTTTTTTGATTACTCTTTTCCCTCTTTTATAGGGAGCTATAAGAATGTAATTAATTAGGGCATTTGATTTCCAAGTTTTCTTTTGTCTGAACCATGGAATTCATTGTTTTCTAAATTCTAGACGAGAAAATGAGATGTGCTTCGCAATGTGAAATAGTCCTGCTCTGTCCTGAAAGAAGAGGGATAGCTCTGAATCCCCATGATTACCTCATAGACATAAACTGTCAGATTGAACTGTTCAAGTTTAAATGTGTCACTTTTCTATCTGGGAAGCATCACATTAATTATGTCATATGTTTTAGAGCTAATTTCTTTTCAGTCAGCACCAAGACTGAGTTACTCAGAATGCTGTTGTACTCATAAAAATGAGGATGGATATATCTGTAGGAAAGGTCAGGGGAGGTAACACAGATGAAGGATGTGACATAGTCCAAGATAGTCCAAGTGCAGATAAAGGAGTACATTTGCAAGTTTTTTCTCCTTATCCTGTCTGTAACTGACGTGTTACTGCTCTAATTTAAAATCCCTGTGTTAAAAGTTAAGAAATGTACTCTTATTAAAATCAACAGTAGACCAAAGATTTATTTCAGTACTGCTATGTAGGAGGTCTCATGTAGTGAATTGTTTGCTGTCTAGCTGTTGAGGAGTTTTGGAAAGCAAACAAGAGCACTTTCCAGCAATTCTGACATTCCCAACAAGCATTTTACCATTTATGAGATGGCCTGTTGGTTCTGCCCAGGTGCACTGAGGACAAAAGAATAAAACCCGTGGTGCAAGATTCGTCATTAGTCATCCTGCCAAATTTGGCTTCCAACAAGTCTTGTTTCTCCAGTGGTATTTCAAAGCTTTACTTGTGGCAGAAGAGGCCACCAAGGTAGCAAGAATCTTCACAGAAATTATCTTTGATCAGCTTGGACAGTTGGGGGTGGAATTGGGGAACACAAATTAGAGATTGTCTGTGGAAATTCTGATGAGTAGTTTTGCAAAGGGATTAAACACTGGAGCATCCCATCTGGTGAAACTGAGAGCGGGTAGATGTTGCAGGGTTTGTGGGATGGATCTTAGGAGCCACCTTGGATATCTTTGAAGGAAAGGCTTGGAGTAGGGGCAAGTCCTCTGCGAGGGCACAGCTGGGTAAAATCTGTAGTGTGGGGAAGGAGTTGTTAACGGCATTGTCTAGTCAAACAACCTCAGAAAGGAATCTAAGAGACTGCCTCAGGTGACAAGTATTGGTAAGAAAGCAATCCCATGGGTTAAGTCTGAGGAAAAATGAGCAGATAATGGAAGCAGTCAAGCCACCTGCAGGAAAGTAGGTTGTATCCATTTTTGAAAAAAGTCTTTCTTTTGTCAGGGGTTAAACCTCTGGACTGATTTCAAAACATGGTTTAGAGCTTGATCTAAATAGAGGCAAGAGTCACTGCTGTCCATACACTTTGTGCTGCAAGGCCCTACATTTTAATGTGGTGTTGTTTTAAGGGAGGGGAGGTGGGGAGTTGTGGGGCCCTGGATGTAGATCTCACCAAGAAGACACCTTTTCAGAGCAAAGGACTAGATGATGTGGTAAGAAAGCTACTCTGAAGACAAAGGAAGCCATAAAAGATACTTAAAACTAAAGTATTGAAAAAGGTGAGAGCATAAGTGAAGAAGCAAAGATAAAATGGGAGTTAAGAGAAAGGGCAACCTATAGGTATAAAAGAAAATCTTTAACCACAAGGACGCCAGAAAGGAGTAGGCTAGCGATCAAAGTAAAATGATGAAATAAAAGAAGCAGAGTTTATGAAAAATGTATTAATAAAATGTGTAAGGACTATGGGGAAAAGAAGGAATTTCATACAGGAAATACAGTAAGTGTGAAGAATTATCATTGTTGCATGTTTAATCACTTTATCTGATACCCACTGGAAAAAGGAGCACCGTAATTTTTAGACACATTATCCACATTGGTTAGCAGTATTAAATTCAGGGAAATGGAGTCACAGAGACGGTTACATCATATATTTTTACAATTTGACCACTGTAATTTTTTATTTATGGTGCTGTCTCAAACATGGCATTTTGCATATTATTGGTGAGAAAAGCAGTAGTCAGAAAAATGAAGCTTCGTTACAGTGACATGTTAAATGACTGTGATGTGGGAGGGCCAATAGTCTTTCAACACCATCATATAACAGGATGGGTTACAGTGGTTGATGAGCAATATGTTCAAAAATATTTTATAAAGGTTCTCATATTATAAACAACTTTTAAAATCTTGCCTATGCTTACACTCACTAAATTGCCCTGAGAGCTGTACCCTGGGCATGCAGCCTACTTTGGAATTCTAATAGTCTGTGTTGTCAAGATGGTCCAGGTACCCAGCCAGGGGGTTCTGGGAAGCAGCTGGGTCTGAAAACTGCCCTTCCCTAGCCAGCAGGGTGGGAGGTGGAGAAATAAACAGCTACATGTTGACCTTGACATCAGGCAGGGGAGGTCGCTTTCATATTGAAGTTTTTCTGAGGTTGTTCCAGTACATGGCCAGGTGAAGAGTATAATGATCACCTGTTTTGTATTGTCATGATATTTAAGCCCCATTCTGGAATACTAAAGGTTATGAGAATTTATGTGCTGTACAAAATGAGCTGAGGTAGTAAGTACAAAATGAAACCTGACAGATTTCAAGAGAAACCTGAACAATCAAATAATGAAAGTTATATAGTCTCTCCCAAGCTACATATAATTCTCTACTCCCCTCCTCTTTTGAGAATTACTCCCAACCCATCAAGATCAGGCCATGTATCAGCACTGTATCTTATTTTAAAAATTTCACAGCAACTGCATACCCAGTTTCAGACTACTTGTACATGTGTGCCCCAAATGTTTTTTTTTTTGGTGGATTGAAGAGTGTTCTTGGTGCTCTGATTTCCTTCCCTTGACTCTTCCTATCTGTGTGTGTGATTGCAGGTCCATGGTCACAGACCATTCAGGATGCTGGAGTGAATGAGCAGTGCAGCAACATCCTCAACAACAAGCGGTTTATGCTGGACATGTTGTATGCGCATAACAAAAAGCCCAAAGATGAAGAGGAGAAGGAGCTGGAGGCGAAGGAGGAAAAGAAGGAGACGGAGGAAAGCGAGGAGTCAGTCACTAGCCTAGCCAGCAGGATCTCTATTCTTCAGGCCACAAAGCAGGCCAAAGATGAAAGTGTCAAAAAGATGGAGATTGGAAATCTGGACAACCAAGGCAGTGTGAAAGCCTTTGCAGAAAAATTTAACAGTGGTGAGCTGGCTAAGGGGACAGCAGTGCCTGAAGATGAAATCAGTGAACAGGTCCCCGAGAAAGCACCAGCACAGACAAAGAAGGAATCTGATTACATCTGGGATCAGCTCATGGCTAATCCTCGAGAACTTAAAATCAAAGACATGGATTTTACAGACTTGGGGGAGGAGGATGATGTAGATGTGTTGGACATGGATATGGGTCCTGGGGACTCCCTTGTTCCCCCTCCTCCACCTCCACCTTCTTTTCTGGGTTTGCCTCCTCCACCGCCTCCCCCCTTGTTTGGATGTCCGCCTCCACCTCCACCCTCTGCTAATTTATTGGCTCCTCCTCCACTCTTCAGCACTCCTCAGGGTTTAGGGTCACCCCAGGTTTCTAGGGGTCAGCCAGCATTTATAAAGAAGAAGAAAACCATCCGTCTGTTTTGGAATGAGGTACGGCCATTTGAGTGGCAGTGTAAAAACAACAAACGCTGCAGAGAATTCCTGTGGTCGAAACTGGAACCCATTAAGGTGGACACTTCCAAACTGGAGCATCTCTTTGAGTCTAAATCCAAGGAACTGCCTGTCACAAAGGTACAGCTTGTATTCAGTTTGCTATTTTTCTGCTATTGTATTGGTATTCGTTGTGAATTAGATCTAGGTGATTTATGTTGTTTATATCAAACCAGTGGAAATTACTGAAAGCGTGTCTAGCTTGGCCTATGACGGAATATATTCCATGGCCTGACACTAGAGATGAGCCTGGGGTAGTGTACGTGCCAAGTTGCCCTCCTGTCTCAGGTCTGGCAGTAGTGGGATATCACTCCAGGTGGCATGATAAAACCAACTAATTTTACATTAGGTTGTCCACAGCTGAGTGCCAAACTAGGTATTGGAATCTGAAATATTTTCTGTCTCTTTCGTAAAACGGTCACAGTGGTGATTTATATCTGTGTATTTGACAGTTCTTCACTTGGTAATATTTTCCTAATCATTATGTGGAAAGGTTAGAATATCAGACTGTTTCTGCTACTTTGTTCTGAAGGATTGAATTATCAGCTGGACCATGTTTACAGCTGAACGCTGCAGGGGTGTTGGGTTTTTGTTTTATACTGGTGAACAGGCCTATTTTAAATCTTTATTCAGTGTGGCAATTTTAGGATAGAAGCTGGCACAGGAAATACCTCTGTAGCTAGGATTCCCTCTTCCTCGGTATTGTTATAAAATAAACTCACAAAGGCTCGTGACATGGCTGTTTAACATTAGTATCAATAACAAAAGGAAGCTTTTTATAGTTACATTTAGGAGGAATTTGAAGTAGCATTAAAAAGTTATTAGCATGAACATTTGTTTTTCATGGCTACATAAACTCTTTTTCTTCTAAGCAGCATAATTGGTATGAGGGAAACAATGTTTTTTCCAGTTAATATGATAGTAAAAAATGTCTCTCTCTTAAAATAAATTAATTGCTTGTGTGTTTTCTCTGTATGCTTATGTGTCTTACAGTAACATAAAAAAAAGTCAGCACCTTGAATATTTTGCTTTTCTTTAGCTAGAGAAAGTTGTTATATCTATCATGTATTATAGATATTATTGTTTGCTCCTACACTGGGGAATCTGGATGTCTCACAGTAAAGGTTCTCTGTGTCACTTGTCCAGTTTATTAACTCAAAATTCTCTAAATCATTCTTGATCTTCTTGATGAAGTGGAAACATTGCAATTTCTATAATCAAGCCCCCAAGTACCTAGCAAGCAGCAGGTACATAAAGAGATGGCTCGTGTAGATCCTTCCATCACGGTTCTTAGCTAAATTTTTTTGTGACACAGATGCATGTAAATCTGAAATGTATGGTGTAGCACCTTTAAAACCACATTCAGCTGATTGTTCATCTGGCCAATGCTGAGATTAATTTCTCTCTCTAATTCCTTTTATGCTGAGAAAGGAATGCTGGTGACGTCGTGGCGTGCTACTCCTCATCTCTCTCCCCGTAAATACAAATCTGCCACAGATGGTTCATAGATGGAAGGAATGAGAGCATTTTCTTAGATCCATAAAATATTTAATTCCTCGAATTGAATGTGGAATGATGACATATTTGCCATTTCCAAAACTTAGCTATGTGCTAAGTGCCAGCATTGTAATGTAGCACTCTGGCTGATTCCTAATCTTCTATTCTCACATGAAATTTTGATAAAATGTTAAGTTGTTGGAATTACGACTTGTTTACTTTTCCAGGCAATTGTCCTGCACGTTCCCAAACTACCCTTGGCCATTTTCCCTCCCTCACACTTGCTTCTCAGACTTGCCTGATGCTTTGGCACTGCTTTTGGCTTCTGGCTGGAAGATGAGTGAGCAGGTTTCTTTGAAATTAGTGCAAGTCTGAGGAATGATTTAGGTGACTGCTTTCCCCCTTGGCGACTAATAACTGCTCTCTGCATGAGACATTGTACTTTTGGCTCTCTTTCCACCCTGTCCCATAACACAGACATAGAAGTCTCATTGTCTCATTGCAGAGAAGAAAATGGGGACTGAGGAGTACCATAGTAGAACTACATGCAGGCTTTTGAAACTCCTGCCTGGTTTTTGTGAACAGCCGCAAATCTTCCAAAGCAGGAGATGGTCCTTAGATCAAGTGAGAGTGGGAATAATTAAGCAGACCACCAAATCCGTAAAAGACTTGAGGTTTGCTACAAAGATTGCACTCAAATTAGGACAGCTCTCGATTTTTCCAGACTCCTTGGTTTATTTCCAGAGAGCACATTCCCCGTTGTGTCTAGTTTCTCCTGTCCAATGGCTGCAATCCAAAACAGGTTTATTCTATAATATCGTAAAGTCTGACTCACAGCTCAGTCGGTTCAGCTGAAGAAAGAGAGTGCAGAGCAACAAATCAAAAGTCAAATCTCCAGATTTCATAGCAAGAGATGGAAGTAGGTGCATGGAAAAGGAACAGTCCAGAAGGATGAGAGGAAAAGCAAAGTCAGGGTGTATAAAGGGGGGACTTGGCTCTATCTCGTGCTTATGCTCTCTCATACAGCTGTAACCAATTTTTCTCCAGTTTCTAATCCTTCACTGTGATTTCCACAACACACAGCTATAAACAGCTACTTCCTGGCTCATGAGAAGTTTTTCATTAACACAATAGACTGTAATAAAATAAAGTGGATTTAAAATTGTAGGATATAATGCGGGATTTTGGGGGCTCAGACTGGAAGAGGAGATTCTTGATTTTAAGAACTCTTACACTCCCACTGAGCAACTTGCACATTGATATTACTTAGTGGAGCATCTTTAGTTGGTCTAATTTTTAGAGTAGAGCACCACTACATTATATTTGCCAATAGAAAGAGTGATCAGGTCTCCCTTCCAAGCCAGTGTAGTATTTCCTTCCTTCTCACTCCACCGAACAAAGCAGGTATTTTGGCAAAGTACTTCAAGTGTTTACTTTTCTATGAGAGAAATGAAAACATACAAACACTCTAGAATCAAATGCTGTTGTTCAGCCCTTTTGCCATCCACTTGGTTTTGCATGAAAGTATTATTTTGTTGATTCATGTAGACACTGTGGGATACAGTGATCCATCATGTGCCCACAGACATAAAAATTAGTAGGAGAGAAAAATGGAGGAAATTGTTTTCATGTACACATGCTCAGATACATGTTCCTTTTGAAAGAATTTGTTGCAGTTTCAATAAATGCCAAGAAGTCATAAGTATGGACCAGAATTTCGGAAAAATATTGCATACATATATCCTGGAAAAAGTCAGTGGCAGCTGAACCATTCCATTTTAAATCTCATGTATTAAATCCTTGCTAATTGAGATAGAAGAAAAAGAAAAAGACAAAACCAAAAGCCATCTCAGTATTAAGGTAGATTTTTCTGTACTACTGATGCAGACTTTTGCAGCTTTAAAGGCAGAGATATTTCTGAGTAGATGCTCATATATAATTATTTATTTATATGACCACTTGAAAAGATATTTAAATTTTTCTGTTTCCCATATTAATTAAAGCAAAGAGGCATGTTTAAGACTGTGTTCTCATCAGACTACAAATCACTTTCTGTGGAATGGTAATAGCTTTTAAATAATCCATCTGGACTGCCCAGTCTTCTACAGAGGCAAGAGTATGCAGCCAGTTAGGTCTTGTGAAGGTCTAAATTCACTGCAATTGTTAATACATTGTAGAAGTGTTTGTTTTCCACAATTTATACTGCCTGGTATGTTTGTATTTTATAATTACTTTTGCAATTACATTTAATAATATAGTATATATAGTATTCAGAAGTTCAGAGATTACACTCCATACTCATACATTAAAATATAAAATCAAGTGCACTCTTATACTGTTCCCTCAAGCATTTTAAGTCACTCTCTGTTAATGAATTTGTAAAGCACAGATGGAAGTCACCAAATATTATAGTAGGAATTAGAAGTTGTAGCTTATTTTAACAGTCAGACACTTCCACATGTGCAATTTCATCGCAGACGGAAAGCAGTTCTTTTCCTAGCGGTAAGGTAGTAAAGTTCATAGTAGTAAAATCCTTCTATTTTCTTCATCCTTTTATTTATTTGGAAAGGATTTCTTTGGAACTCAGACATCGTCCCCAGAATGGATTTAAAATCTCTTCAGCCCCTGTTTTTGAAAAGGGTTACTCACCCCAACATTTTATATCCCATATGCAGTTGTAGCTCTGGAAAATACCTCTGTGCACACATGCCCTGTGCAGCTCATCTGTCTTTCATAACTCATGGTTAGGGAGTGTGTGCACTGTGGGGATCACAGTGATCCCAGCCATGAGAGTCCCGTGTCCCCCAAATGAATATGTCTCTCTTGTCAGGCTCTGGAGCCTAAAAACAGAGCTGCAGACTTTAGGCTTTCTTACCCATACCACATGTGGGAAGCCTAAATTTAACTCCTTTCCCCTGGCCTTTTCCCTTCTGCATAGATTCTTTGGAGCTGTGTAATTCTGTGCTCCAAAGGACAAGGTAAAAAGTGGTGGTTTAAAAAAGGCTTTGTGCAATACAAACTCAAGAGGAAGCAGTCTCTGGTGAACCCTGTTTGGTTTTAATGTGGTCTTGGCTGCTGTGGTCCTGAGAATGTGATTAGTGGCTCAGAGGTAAAAGTTACTGCGTTAAAGGGAAGCTGCATCTCACATCCTTCAGGTAGCTGCCTAAGAAAAAGAGACGTCTCTTACTCAAAGAAGGGGAAGTTCAGGAAGGCCTTGGGGATACTTTTAAGGTGTTAAGATGAGATGTGTTCTGACAGAACTGATACAAAAACATTGTAAACAAATGTTACCTTTGCTGTCTTAAAATTTTTCCTGTATACGGCAAAATTATTGTTTCTTTTTAAGTTTAAAAAAACAACCCTCTTATTACTTTCTCAGATCATACATATGTGGTATTCCCCACCTCCTATAAACATCACTTGCCTTCAGTCCCATGTGCCCACAGAAGTTGCATCATACCACATTAGTTGTGTTGGTATGATGAAAGGGCTGTGGTATCACACAGGTGCTGGGCAGGCTGAAGGAACTGGTGGGCAAACCTCCTCCTGTGTAAGCAAGGTTCTGAGCTATGCCAGGAAAAGGTATCTTTGTAATGATGCAGCTGCATTCCCCATTATGGGCTGTCCACAGCTGGAGCTGCTTTGATGAAATCGTATTTGCTACCTTCCAATTTAGAAACAGCATGTAGGCCTGGCAGTGGAGTGTTTTGTGTCTTGGAGGCTGTGGTGCAGACACAAATAAAGTGAAGGACAAACCTCCACAGCCTAAAAAACAATCCTGAACACAGACTGAGACTGGAGCAGTAAGTCTCCTCCTGGGCTTTCCCCAAATCCACAAGAGATCAAGACATACATCAGCATGCAGGGCTTCTTCCTAAACTCCTATGCTTGACAGCATTCTTCAGCCCGTCTCTGATAGGGCAAAGGGAGAAGAACCACAGAAAACATGTTGACAGTGTTCACATGTATGAAGAGGAAGGAAAAAATTCCTGAGTAGGAGGAGCAGAGTCCTCTCACCTTTCAGCTACCTAGCATGACATACATAGTTACCAAAGACACTTACTAGCATGGGATGATGAGAAAGAGAGGCATGCTGAGGGGTGAAAGCAAAGACGACATTCAATACTGCATTATGCCATATCAGTGGGTTTCAGGTCACCTTGCATAGTTGGTTCACATTTTGCCACTATAAGGATGAGGAGAAAGAGAAAGAAATTCATTGGGTCTACCCTAGAACAGAATTTAAAGCGTATGTTGCCAGTTCTTCATGATTTTATTATTATTTGTACTGGAGGTAAGATCCAAGGATATGGATAGTCTCAAATAAAACTTTGAAAAGAGGATGAGGGTTGAAATTTTTCTGCATCTATGAAGGACTTGACAGAAATAGCATGAGCAGCAAGGTAGAATAACTTTGCCCTGGCAGCCAGAGGTCAGAAAACCATGGCAGTGGCTCCAAAGAGGCACCTCCTTTGCCAGTGCCCGAGGTGGATTTATAACACAGGAGAATGCTGGCCAGCAGTTGGGAACTACTCTGTTTCCCAGCCAGCCACACAAGTGAGAGAGGGTCCAGATTGGTGCATCCAACCAGGAATTGAGCCCTGGAGCCCTTGGCTGCCCAGCTGTGGCCCCATCAGTCCTGTGCTGGCCAGCCTGCTGCACAGCAGAGCAGGCAGATTGAAAGAGGCAGTTTCAGGTGTTTTCCAGACTGGCTCCTGCCCCAAACTGCCCCTGTGAAGACTGTGTCAGACTAGCTCTGCTCTGCATGGCAGCGTTCAGATCTCTGATTGAATCCTGGCAGCTCATGTTGATAGGATGAGGATGTGCTACAAAAATTCAGCTTGTTTTGGTGCCTACAAATAAATTAGGTTTACATGCAGTGTCAGCTTTCTTGAGCTGATATGATAATATGTCATTAGTGAAAGGAGTGACTTTTCCTTTGTAAAACGGATTGGAAGAATAATGACCTTGTTCTCTTCTTTCCCAAGAAAACTGCTGCGGACGGGAAGCGACAGGAGATCATTGTGTTGGACTCAAAGCGAAGCAATGCCATTAATATTGGCTTGACTGTGTTGCCCCCTCCCCGCACCATCAAGACTGCTATTTTGAACTTTGATGAATATGCCTTAAACAAGGAAGGAATAGAGGTAAGAAGGAACAGTCAGTGTCTTCAAGTCTGCATTCTCAATACTTTTTTCCCCACGTTGCATATGGTATCGGCCAGACTGGTCATGGAAGAAGGAGAAGGGGGTGTATTATGTCATGTCTGAGCGTGGAAATTTATGAAACCAGAGCAGTGGGCTCAGAAGCATGAAGTATCATGAGGCTGGGCATGCTCAGTGATCATGGATTATCTGCTTTGTTTGAGTAGCAGTGGTGTTAATTCCTGTCAAGTTTTTCAGAGTATTATCTGAAGCCTGACTGAAATACTGTGAGCAGCAGTGAGTTACTAGGGCTGATGCAACTGGTGCAGGGTTTAATAAATTTCATGCCCAGCTAGCTGTTGGAGTCATTCTAGATTGTATATCTAATGGAAAACAAATAGAGCGACTAGTTCTGCCCAGAACAGCATTTCTGTGTTACTGTTGTTTGAAGAAAAGCAGTTGGTATAAAGATTACAGATGACGTAATTTTTACCACTACACATTTGACTTTGCAGATATTCTTACCAAGATCCAAGATGAGCTCTGTTTGTTATTTTTTTTATCAAAACATTTTTCTTCTGTGAAGCGTAAAAGAAGCCTGCAGCTCAACTGTTTTTTTCATTATGGTTATATTAATTTCCATTTTTTTTGTTCAATAAGCCTATATCATCTAGTAAGAGTAATCTGCACAACTTCAAATCTCAACCAGTGGCTATCAGAGGTCATATATTAATTCACAGTCACCTTTTAGTGGTCTGGCACTACGTTTCATGATTTTCCCCTTTCCACCTTCACCTTGCTGACTACAAAAGAAAATGAGAAAAGCTTCCTGGAATGAAAATGGTGTTTCCAAAAGTCACACACAAAAGAAATGCTTTAGGAAAAAGGTCCTTCTGGCTAGAAGGCAAGGCCTGATTTACCCTACTGGAATTTAGTTTTTTTCCCAAATCTGTGTTACTTATTTGCTATATGTGTACTTTGTACATATTATGAAGGTGACAGATCATTCTCAAAAAGTAATTTTTCATGACCCAGCCCATGTACCCACTACTGCAATATGCAGTACTAAGTTTTGAAGTTTTGGAGAGCCAAGCCCAGCTCGCAGACAGCCAGTTAGATCTCAGTGCTGTCAGCAGTGTTTCCATACAAAATCCAACACAAAATGGCTGACAAAGAATGACACATCCTCATTAACTTCCATGTATCATCTCCTTAGAATTGTGTCCTTCTCTGGCTTCAGGTGCTCTGCACAGCCCCCCCCTTCCCACTCCCAGCATTTGTCTCTGGACTGTCGATCTGCCAACCACCTGCTGTGGTGTCCACAGCTGTGCCTTGTACCACCACACCCTCCTTTGAGTGGCCTTTCCTTTAGCTACCAGGAACCCATAATTTCATTTAAAATATATATGAAGGTGGATTTCAATTTGAAGAATTCAAGAAACCAGGAAATTGTACACTGTTAATATACTTGCCCAGAGCCAAAGAAAAGGTCTCTGAGGTGTGAGGTCTGCGTCCACAGCTTGAAGCTAAGGATGTGAGTAATCCTAATGTGATCATTCAGGTATTTGAAATCAAGAGAAAGGGTAAGTGCAGCAGAGCCCAGGTACTTTGCACTTTGAGGAATGAAGTCTTGATTGGTTGGGAAGGATGTTGTCCATGGAGAAAAGAGCTTTTGTTCCTCTATTATATGTATTTATTAACTTCTTATCAGGTAAAACCCTACAGTGAATTCACATTCCCTTTCCCAATCTGAAATTACAGATTTTTCTTACAGCATGTTACAGAGTCATTTATAGTGATAGAGAGGGCTGGATTAAGCTATGCAGAATTGGCCAGGTAGCACACAGGTTGATATAAAAAATGCTTTGCCGTGAGTCCCACTGTTTTCAGCAGATCCTTGCCTTAGTTTTCCATACTGCCCTTTAAGTCTACAATGTAGACAAGCTTTGTTTCATGTATCTCTTCTCTTTAGCTGTCTGTGCATTAGCTTTAGTCCTTAAGTTATCATGGAGGAAAGAGAGGTTGTTGTTTCAGTCTAGATTTTCATAAAGTTTTCTGGTTCATATCTACCTAAATATGAGAAAATTATTGCTAGCCACATCAAATGAATCAGTAATAGCATAGGAATCAGCTTTATTTATTAAAAAAACCCACAGATAATAAAGCAATTTGCTTTATAGTTTATTTATAGTTTATCTGTGGATTGATTGAGGCAGGACTGGTATGGGAAAAAAATGCAATTTGCCTAATTAAAAAATTGTACCACATTGGACACTTAAAAGCCCTTCTGCACAGTAGCTGTCTAGAAGAGTTATCACATCTAGTAAGCAGAAGAGAGATGTAAAGAAAGCAGGAAAAAAGATGTATGAGGTGACAGCATAACATTCACTGCTAAAATTTCAGAGAAGCTATGATTTAGGATCGTCTTCAGCTTTTGTCAGATCCAACAGAGAACAGAACACCAACAGTGTAAAAGGTCACCTGAGAGCCCTCCTTTGCCTTGGCAGTGAGCTCTGTGCTGTCCTTTGCTGAGGATCATCACTGCTGTAATGTGAGTGTGAATGTGGCTTTAGTTCTGCACCTTATGGATTTAATAGTACCTTAAAATTGACCTTAGAGATTCCTTTGAGTACAGTGGACTAAAGTGGTGCTGGCAGAAGTGCTAGCAACAAGCCGTGGATGCAATGGGCTGCAGGCCCAAGTTTGTGATAGCCCAATTCATCATCAAGTCCATAGTTAGACGAGTTGGTCCTGGAGAGCCCCCACTGCTGCCCTTAATCCTACTGAACGCTACTTTGCTTTCAACATTGTACTGTTGTTAATAATCCATACTTTACTTTTTAACCTTAAATATTTAACTAAGCAGAAAAAAAAATCCTCCAGTTATTTTAAAGCCCTCTATTCCTAAGTATGCTGCATATTTTTAGATCCTAAAGTTTTCACAGTTAGGTACCCCTGAGCTGTGAAAAAAGGCAGAAAGTGGAGCCACGACACTAGAAAGGCAGATGTAGTCCACTTAGTATGCAAAGCAGGCACTGTTTAAGACGTATTTTCAGAGGAATGCACATTGTGTGTTTGCAAGCATGAGCCAGTCCAGCTAAAAAAAAAAAATTGCCACCTTACATTTGCCAAAGTGTTTGTATTTTCCTTTCTTTGAAAGCTTGGCATTCATTGTGTTCAAACAACTTGGAGCTCACTGCAGAATAAAGAACCTGCCTCCTTAGCATGGATGAGGTCTTGCTGTGAGTTAAGTAAAAGAGGCAAGCTTAAAATCCTGGCGCCTAATTTTTGTGTATCAGAGGCAACTGCAAGAATGGAGTCCAACAAACCAGTCATTGGTGCTTGTCTGTAGCTAAGGAAATGAGGGGATCCCTCTAGAAAGAGCTTCTCAGTAAGGAAATGTAGACCAAAATCAAATTATACCAAAGACTGTGGTTTATTTAGCCAACTGAAATTAGGGTAATATTGTGAGGAAATTAGCATGGTTTGTTTTCTGCTTTATGGTATGGCTTTGTGATGCTACACAATGTTGCATTAGTAGATATAGCTTTTTATAAATCTTCAAAATGAAAAAATCTCGCCAGGTATTCTGTACCCTCCATACCCAGGTGTGCTACACTCTCCATACCCATAATAAATAATTCAAAGTCTAGGTATCTGGAGTGGCTAGATAGCCTTGAGATGTAAGAAGGGGTAAGAGCTGAGAGCCTGGTGTTAAAAAGCCAGATGGTATCATGTATAAACAAAAATCAAAATTAGCTTTTTAGAAACAAATAAGGTATTTACATTTTTATTCTGATCATTGACATGGTATATCAACATTTGCAGTTTCCAATTTGTTTAGCTAATGCTTTGTAGGAGTGTGATGGGATGTGTCAAATGATGCTAGCTCATGTGACCTGAAAGAACACCTTTTGTCACAAGTCTAGACAGAAAAGGGAATGGCCTCAGTGGTGCCAGACACCCACAGTCAGCATATCACAGCCCTAATCTGTTTCAGGCTTTATTAAAAGAAAAAATGCCCCACTTTCTCTCCTTTCAGCAAACCAAAACATCATCTGCAGTTTCTGTGACCAGCAATGACATATTCATGTATTTCTGTAGAGGGCTGAGGAAGAGGAGCGGTCTGACTGTGGCAATGTTGTCAGTTCCTGAGTTACAGGGAAGGCCATCAGTGTTTTAGATGTAGTTCCTTCTCAGAACTGGACCATTTTTGCAAGAGCTGTAATAAAATTAGAGCAAGCAGCCTCCCTTAGAGTGAAGTTCTGACCTTCATATCTGTTACATTTTCGTAGAGTTTCTACATGTAATGCAAACCAGCAATGGGTCTTGTTAACTGCTGCCTGGGAAGCTGAAATGTGAGAGAGCCTTTTAGGAGTTGGATTGTCTTCTGAGGCCTGTCAAATATCTGGTGAAATACCCACTAGTTTGTATTTGGTCATGCAGCTTACATATTTGTGGTCCTCAGGTCACAGAAAGCTTTGGACACAACTAAAACAACAAACAGATATTTGAGTTAGTAATTTTTTTTTCAGGTGTTGTTCACTTGATAAGATCAGGTAGAACCAAACACAAAAGATGAGACCTCATCATCACTGAGAAGTCTCATGGAAGAGAAAACTTAAGCTCCTAATTTCCTCAGAGGCTCTGGGCTATTCACCATCACTGGTTAGGTGCTTCCTTGCATCCCACACTGAGGCCAAATTCCCTCAGCCATATGTTGCATTTCTAATTCTTTCCTCTTAGGAGCTTAGGAACTCCTCAGGATGGCAGAGTCCAGGAAATGAGCAGTTTGATCCCTTTTCTGAAAGCACAAGCAGGTGGTTGGGTCCAGAAGTCCAGCAGGGTAATTAGGATCCTTTATCTCATGCAAAAATTACTTACTTTCCTCCATTATTTGTGCACTGGTTTTCCTCAAAAAATAAGACTCTGGCCCAAACAATTTTGCGAGAATGTATGAAGGTGAAATGCATGTGTCACACATACTTGAGAATATGAGCAGGGGGGTTGTTAATAACCAATTCTTCTTTAATTAACATGAAGGCTGCTGACACCACCTCAGTTACAAGAAAAGACCAAGGGAGCTGGGCCTGTTCAGACTGGAGAACAGCAAACTGAGAGTATCAATGTATTCAAATATATGAAGGGAGGGTGTCAAGAGGATGCATGCAGGCTCTTCTCACTGGTGCCAGTAACAGGACAAGAGGCAATCAGTGAACAGAAACTGATGCACAGGAAGTTCTGCCTGGATATGAGGAAGAACTTGTTTACTGTGCAGGTGACTGAGCACTGGAGCAGGGTGCCCAGAGTGGCTGTGGAGTCTCCCTCCCTGAAGATATTCACAAACTGTTTGTAATCCTGTGTCGTGTGCTCTGGGATCGCTCTGCTTGAGCAGGGTGTGGGACCAGTAGTCCCACTGTGGTCCCTTCCAACATTACCCACTCTGGCATTCTGTGTATTGGGGAGAGCAATATGAACTAATCATTGGACTCTAAGCTGTTTGTGATTTAATGGTCACATCAGGTGCCGGTAACCTTCTGCCCTGCTGTTATTTTATGCTACTTTTACTGTTAATTTTGCTTCAAAAAATACAGAAATAAAAATTAAAATGATAATAAAGTGACAGATAGTGTACTCATCAGTTTCCAGCACTGAATAAATAGCTCAAATTAGTCATAGAGAGGAAATCAAGAAGAGGAGCATTTCACTACTTGCTTAGGGGCACTCCAAGGATGATGACCAGCAGAATCAGAATTATTTGCCTGAGCAGATCAGTAGTGCTGGTGTAGGTCATTGCTGTGGGGGATGGTGTGAGACCTGCCAGCAGCTCTGGCCCCACCAAGGCACAGCTTTCAGCAGCAGGGCTGATCCTCAGCTGCTGGCGCCACAAGCACAGGCTCTTTTGCTTGGCATCCTCTGTCTCACATAGCACAGAACACAGCACAGCAGCCTCTCACAACTTGGACTTGAATGCTTTTTGTCAGCTCCATCTATCTTGTGATGTTTATATAAAGCTCAAGGAGGAGCAGAGTCCCTTTGGAAATAAAGCTTACTGTTTCTTTGCTCTCTTTACAATGCCCCAAAGCAGTGCAAAATCTCTGGAGTGAAGGCACTGCCCCACCACAAAATGCTTGTGGGATCCCTGGGTAGCTGCCAAAGGTCCTGGTTATTTGTAGGAGGCAGTTGAGAATACTGCTGCAGTGTTAGCCTTCAAAAATGCATCAGAAGCATTTTTATATCCATCTCATGGCTACTGCTAAACTCTCCATGTATGGATGTTCAATATGATCCTATTTGCAAGCTGCCCTGTCTCTGAGGGCGTGTTGGCTTCCTTTTGTTGTGGAAGAGAGGAGTAGGCACTAAGATGCCTGACTCCTTCAAGGAACACTGCAAAACACCTTTCTTTATGAGTTTCAGGCTCGGTCTGGTTTTTTGCAGACTTTTTTAGATTAGTATTGGCTCAGCACCGAGACCATGAAGCAGCTACTTATAAATCTGGTTTTATGTTAGGTATGACCCAAGATACAGATTTCAGCATATCTGGGTGGATGGATGGATGGATGGATGGATGGATGGATGGATGGATGGATGGATGGATGGATGGATGGATAGCACATCTCAATGCACAAATGCTTTCAATTGGAACAGGTGTACATCAGAATATTTTCCAAGCAGTACTTTTCAGGCTAAGGAAAAACACCAGAGTGTATT
The DNA here is from genome assembly GCA_025920805.1 of Petroica traversi. Lineage (NCBI taxonomy): Eukaryota > Metazoa > Chordata > Aves > Passeriformes > Petroicidae > Petroica > Petroica traversi. The sequence goes on from JAHLSL010000056.1 coordinate 3,516,931, forward strand.
GAGGGATTTTCCTTCTCTTCTTTTTTTTTACTTCAGATATTAACTTATTAAGGTAGAATCTTGCAGTGTCCAAGCAAGGAGGCTTAGCTTTTGTTGTTGTTGTTGTTGTTGTTGTTGTTGTTGCTGTTGTTTATAACAACCGAGAGTGAGAAAGGCAACATTAACAGAAAAAATGCTTCTTTATTAATGTTGATGGAAGTCAGCAGAAGAAAATGGACAGCAATACAAACGCTGTGGTTCAAATTCAACAAATTGAATGTTATTTGCCTGCTTAACTCTTTTTGTTTGCCTGATCGACCAGGAAAAGTCCTTGCTCTCCATCCACTCTTAGTTCCGGTGCTGTGCAAGCAGCCGGGGAACTGTCGGTGCTGGAAGGGGCAGTTATGCTGCTTTGATTAATTGGTTATGTCCAGTGTTGGAACAAGACTGTAGTTTGGATTGGCAGGTTTGAAAGCTCTTTGGCTGTATTTTTATTATTCTCTCCCCCCCCCTCAAAACAGCCTCTATCATTATAGACGGCTACAGCAAAAACATGTCATTCCTCACATGAATAAACTTAAGTTGTGTTAAAAATCTGCTTTGCTTTAAGGAGGCATTGATCAGTAGGGTAGAGACCTCAACTTATCTGATGTCTTTATGTTGTTTTGCTTTTCTTTTTTATTTTGAAGTGCATTTATTGTGTTAAAAACTGATTAAGAAGCAATACCTTAGAGAGCAATACTTTCAGAGGGAGCACTGCCACATTAAAACAAGCCTGGAAAATCCATGAAATAAAGGGAAAATTTAAATATTTTGAGCCACACTGACAGCAGAAACTGAAAATATTGAGATCTTTTTTCAGATAAAAAGAAAAAAAGGCCATATGCTATACAATGCATAATTCAGCTTTAAATTCAATGTGTACTCCTTGGGAAGTTGTCAGTTAGGGTGAAATCTTTAGGAGTGACCTAGTAAGCTGCAATGGTTTCCATGTTCCATAAGAAAAACAAAACAGACTGAACAAAAAATAAGAAATTGTGAGAACAGCAAGGGACAGGAGTCCTCAAGTTACTCCTGTACACTTAAAACTGTGCTGGAAGATTTGTAGATATTGGGGCTAAAAAGGACCTTAAAATCTAGTCTGACTTGATGTAAATCACAGGCCAAAAACTGTTCTTCTTCCACCCTTACTTCCATATGTAATTTACAAAAAGATGTTGCATTCTGACTTAATATGAAAGTTGATGAGATCACTCCTAACCAATTTCCTTTCATCCCCTTCAGTGTTTCATATCCCATTATTAGCCATATCTACTGAATTCAGATTTTTTAAAAATAAAAAGGCATTTTAATCCAGATACATTTTTAAACAACCTGCAGGTGTGTGAGGTGGCAGGCCCCATTTTTCTTCCTTGTACAGTGTGTTAGCTCTTGGTTACTACTGTGCTGTCCTAATATAACAGCCATGGACTTGAGAACTTCTGCTGTGGGGTGACCCAGCAATCAGCCCTCACACTCCTCTCAGCCCCACCCCTGATGCCTGCCTTTTGTCTTCCTGTACAGAAAATCCTGACCATGATCCCAACTGAGGAGGAAAAGCAGAAGATCCAGGAGGCACAGCTGGCAAATCCCGATGTGCCCCTGGGCAGCGCTGAGCAGTTCCTTCTCACCCTCTCCTCCATCAGCGAACTCTCCGCCAGGCTCCAGCTCTGGGCTTTCAAGATGGACTACGAGATAGTGGAAAAGGTGAGGGAAAGGAGGGAGCTGGATGGAGACTGTTCCGAGGCTTTGCTTAATCTTTCCCTGACCTCGGTATTATATGGACATTTTGAGGAAATGGTAAATGGGTCGCTTTTGTTTCGGTGGCCAACCAGGAAACAGCTAAAGTGATCCTTCATAATCTCTTCCTTCTATAAAAGAAAATTAAGAGATTATGTCTTCCTTCCTTTAATTAGTCAGTAGTGATATTCAAACAAAGAAGAGGGCTGAATCTTTGCCACATCTTTGCCAGATGTTGTTATTCAGGAAATTCTTACTTCAGAGCAATGAGAAATTTTCCTTGGTAAAGATTAAGTGAGCTACCATATTCAGTTTTGTCATGAGAGTATTGATCTTAAATCCATTTGAACTAAGGAAAATCTCATCCATTAAGTTTGTTTTGTTTATAGCTCTCAAACTTCTAAACAAAAGATAAGACAGTTCAGCTTAGTCACAGACAGTTGTTGCCACCTTCTCCATGGATGGCATTCATTCAAAGAACACTATAACTGGGGTATCTGTCAAGAATGATGAATCATGGACAGAAATTTTTTTTAAAGGGTAAAATTTTGGTGCATAGATGAGACAGAATGAAACTGCATAGGAGATTTCAGGTACTTGTTGCCTTTCACAAGGTCTTTCAGGAGTCTGCACAGGAGCTTCCTTTTGGCTGCACTTCTGGTGCATAACCCAGACATTGCCCTTAAAGCAGCTCTCACCTCTACATATTAGTTTTGTATCTGTATCTGTGCACATAGGTGTGCATTGAAAAATCAGTGTAACTTTGTGTGATATAGATTCTAAAATGTGGGACATGCTTGTGAAAATGCCTTATTTTCCTAGCAATGGTTATTTAATGAGTTGTGCAACAGTGGATTCATTTGCACATGATGCTGTCAAGATTACTTAACCTTTACTTAATTTTCTTAGATGTTAGGAAATGCAATCACACTAATACTCTGGATTTTTGATTGTAATGTTTTAGTCTTAGGCATTTACACTTCTGACTTCTATAGCAAAATACTTGTATCTGGCATGAATACTTTTTTGCCAGTTTGAGATTTATTTCATGCCAGTACTGCTATTTATTCTGCTTCAAAGGTACCACAAGGCTAAATCGTACCTTTCATGTAAAATGAGTTAACTCCAGCTGTTAATCTCTGCATATACTTCGAATTTCTAGTGTGCTCTCAATCAGAAAGCCACATTTGAAGTGCTGCTAAAAGCTAAATAAATTCTGATAGTTTACCTTTTGCCACAAAGTTAGTTAATTTATTGCCAGCTAAAATCCACGTAGAATGGATGCTAGTATAAAACGTTCCAAATGCTAAAATTACTCAAAGAAGCAATCACTGTAGTGAAGATAAAACCAACATTTCTATCCCTGATTGAAGGGAGAAGGCACAGTACTTACCATAAAATGATAGAGGAAGTTACATGTGATAACTCTGTTAAAGTAAGAGGAGCTCATGATAAGCCTAGCAGACCAGCAGACATAGGACAGACAATTTAGGTCTTGGGTGAGGACGAAGAAACAGAATCAGACATCGGGGTTCAAGGGAGAGTGAGCACCTGAGTGTCTCCAGTTACAAAAGGTTAAGGTCTGAGTTTAAGTTCCAGGTAACCACTAAACATACGTTACTTAGAGCGAGATAAGATACTGCGATATTCAGTTTTAAAAAGTGAAGTAGTTTGAATTAGTGATTATGATAGTAAAAGAAATCCATGACCTGCTAACATTCTTCTGTACTTGAAGAAGATCTATCTATAAAAGGGCAAATCCTCCGTGAAACTTAGGTTTCAAAATCACTTAGCTCCACAGCTTTTGCCTTTTTTTTTTTAGTCTGATATTTGCTTGATTTTTTTCTTTATAAATCTTATTTTGTAATAATGAAAATTCATAGCAGTTCAGAATGCACTCATGTTATTTACCAAGCCACACATATATTTTATGTCAGATATGAATGCTGTTATTTCCATGAGGCCGGAAGTTTTACAGAATCACAGAATCACCTGGTTGAAAAAGACCTTCAAGATCATCGAGTCCAACCTCTGTCCCAACACCTGAACTAAACTAAACCATGGCATTGAGTGCCACATCCAATCTCTTTTTAAATACGTCTAAGGATGGTGATTCCACCACCTCCCTGAGCAGACCATTCCAATATTTTATCACTCTCTCTGTAAAAAAGTTTCTCTAATATCCAACCTATATTTCCCTTGGGAAAACTTAAGACTGTGCCCTCTTGTTCTGTCACTTGTTGCCCGGAAAAAGAGACCAACCCCCACCTCACTACAGCCACCTTTCAAGAAGTTGTAGAGAGTGATAAGATCACCTCTGAATCTCCTTTTCTCCAGGCTAAACAATCCCAGCTCTCTCAGCCGTTCCTCATAGGACTTGTGTTCCAAGCCCCGCAGCAGCCTTGTTGCCCTCCTCTGGACACATTTTAGCATCTCCACATCCTTCCTGAACTGAGGGGCCCAGAACTGGACAGGGTTTTAGATGGTCCCTGTGTGAAATACCTAAATTATTGATATGACATGAGACTCTTCTGCTAACCTGCCAAGAACAAAGTTCTGCCTAAGTAGGGCTTAGCTTCATCTCTGCCAACCTGAAAGAGAAGAACATGAATTGTTCAAAAAATGGGTTGATACATTGTTTATGTTCATGAAAAGCTTTCCTGGCATAATAAGAGCAATCTTAGCTTGAATTGAATTAACTAAAGCAAGTCAGGGTACATTGTAGGGCACATCCTCAGATTGTGAGGGGCTGAACTGGATGAATAAATACTTATGTTTTGCTTGCAATTGAAAATAAAAAAAGAGAAAATCCTTTCCAAATTATTTGCTTGATAATGTGTATGCTGCTTTGAAATGTTAACTTAAATGCCTACCAAAGGTCATTAGCAGAACAATAATTTCTCTCACCTTTTTTTTTGTATCCCAGTTTAAATGCACAGGCAAAAGAGATAAAAAAAATTACACTGTGCTGCTACTCATTCCTCATATGGAACTATTTATGATGCAGATAAGATTGTCAAATTTTATTTTCTCAAAGGGAATTTAAAGGTCTTAGAAAAAGGAATAGAAACTTTGGTTGTTCTAAGTAAGATTTTTTTAAACTAAGATAACTGCAGACAAATATATTCATTTTGCTGACAACTAAAAGATCACAAAATTAATATAAGCAGGTGTAGAAATGAGAAAAGTACCATTAGTTGAGTTCATTTGTATATGTGCATCAAACATTTATCAGGCATTATGAGATGTCTTTCAGACAGAAGTTCTAGACCAATCCTAAAATTTCATTCAAACCTAATTTTTAGCTGAAAAATAAAAATGTGTTATCCAAGGATATGAGGTAGCTCTGCCTTATCTATCTGCCCTCTTTAGGTAAGTGAGTCTTGTGGGAAGCAGGAGTGGGTAAATTTGAAAATATCAGAAATTTTTCTGATTGTTCAGTATCTTGCACACTCTTTTTAATTGTTTTTAATCCTAAAATAAAAGAAGAAATAAAGAGTAATTATAAATGTGTATTATATGCAAGAAGGGCTAAGCTCAGATAACTTGTCTAAACAGCTAAATGAAGAGCTCACTATGGCCTGCTTTGGAAGCATCTTATGCCAGCTTTTTAGTCACCTGAAGAATGTTTTAAATTAGCCTTTTATGAATGGTTGTTTTTTTTTTGACAGGCTGAAAATTGATCTAAATGCAATAGTTCAGATGCACAGCAGTTTGAGTCATCCCATAATGCAACAAAACAAACTAAATCAACCCTGACTTTAAAAGCAACACATGGAATACTGTGCAGCAGTTTCTTGATTTCAGTTCACCTTGATAAAGTCTTGGACTATTTAGCACCTCTTCTCTGATGTATAAACTACTTAGCTCACTATCTCATCTCTTAATTTGTCTTGAATTTGGCATATTCTTTTCAAGAGACAAATTGTTCTGTAGTTACTAGAAATGTGTTTCATTCATCTTTTATGGTAAAATACCACTACAGTTGTTGAAGGAACCATTGTATGTCTCCAAGAAACTGAGGTTCTCAGTTACTTTGCCTCTTGGTCTAAAATAGCAGCTTAATTTTGGCTTCTTGGCTCATAAAGAGTATAACAATTTGGGAAATTGAGAAAAAAAAGTCTCCCTGTCCATGGCAGAGGGGTTGGAACTAGATGATCTTCAGGTCTTTTCCAACACAAACCATTCTATGATTCTGTGAAAAGAATGCTGCTCACAGATGCTTAGAATGGCATTTGAAGATAGAAACAATATGAACTGTTACTGTGCATACAAAATAAATAACTCTGGGCCTCACACAGAGACACATAAATAAGTTCTGTCAACTCAATTACCCTCACTCTCTTCCTTTGAACTCTCTGGTGTAGTTCACTTCCTGAGGTAATGGAACAGAATTTATGATTTCAAGCCTTATCAGTATGCATATCTATACTCAGATAACATGTGTGGATGGAAGATGCATTAAATTAAAAGAATAAAATGAGACTATTTGTAAAACTTGCTGTTTACAGCAGATTTTTTTTTTCAGTTTTAAATTCTCACAACACAATTCTCTAAAACGCAGAATTGGCCATCATTTGAAGAAAGCTGTAAGCTCAAGCTACAAATGTCAAGTCAGCAAGATTTCTAACTTTTTTCATTTGTTGTTCAAAGATTAGAAAAAGTGCTTTTAAGATGCTTTTTTATGTGTTGAGGCTTGGGTGTGTTGATGCATTTTACTTAAATGCAGCAGAATTCTTCCTATTTGGAATCACAGGATAGTCCCCAGGACAAGCAAGGCAATTGCATACATAAAGGAATAACAGTAGGAAAATATTTTATGTACTTTTTTGCTGTCCTTGCATGTGATTTATTAGCTGGAACATGGATGAAAGCCAGAACACATGGCCAGTTTACACTCTGCAAGACGCCAGTTCAGGAACTTTTTGCAGTAATTAATCTAAACCATAGAATTAAAAACTAACCTTCACTTTCTTGTTTCTGTTCTTGTGGTAGGAAGTTGCAGAACCACTGCTAGACCTGAAGGAGGGAATGGACCAACTGGAGCACAATAAAACTTTGGGATTTATCCTTTCTACTCTACTAGCCATTGGGAACTTCCTGAATGGAACCAATGTAAGCCTGATGTCCCAGCATTTCCCCCACCTTTTTCCTTCAAAAAACCAGAAGTCAAAACCATTATGAAAATTGCAACCCACTATTTATTTTGTACCATAAAAGTAATTTAGGGGCTAGAACGTGCTTTTATTGTGTATTAGGGTGTTCAGTGTTGTGTGTTGCCTCTTTCAGCATAATCTGAAGGAAATGTGGAGATAAGCACTCCGCTAGTGTAAGTCCCTTAAGTGCAGTGTTGATGCTTTGCATTCAAAGTTTGAGAACTTTGTTGTGGGTCATTTCACTGCAGATGGACTGATTTTAGGCCTAGTGTTCAGCAAGTTAAAAATTAATAAAAGCAGTAAGTTTCTTCTCCTGCAGGATTCTTCTTCTTTCCCCTCTGCCCCTTACTGGTCATCATTTTTTTCGACTAATCTGTGTGGGAAGGAGTAAGCATTTTTATTTTTCATTTCTTCCTTTCTTTTTTTTCCTTTACAGGCCAAAGCTTTTGAGTTGAGCTACCTCGAGAAGGTTCCAGAAGTCAAGGACACAGTACACAAACAGTCCCTCCTGCACCACGTCTGCACTATGGTGGTAGAAAAATTCCCAGACAGCAGTGATCTTTATTCAGAGATCGGGGCCATCACTAGGTCAGCCAAGGTATGTCCAGTAGGTACCTACATGTACATTTTTATAGCACCTCTTTGAAGCGAAATATTTATTTTATCAGTTCTTTGATTTTTTTGATCCTCCCTGGCTGCGGCACTGTTTATGAATGTGTGTTCATTGTGTCATTTGCACTGAATTGCAAAGATGCCAATACTCCCTCTTCTGAACTTTATTTCTGTCTGTCACAAGGTTCCCCCATCAGTGCACTCTTAGGCAGCCATTCATTATGTCAGCATTTTAATGTTATGTACATTGTTAATGTATATAACTGTTAAGAACTATTTTCAGGTTAAAACTTTATTTGACCGGTATCTTCAAATATATTTATTCTGTGGTTTGGAGGAATCTCTTTTTTTAAGGCAGATGCCTGATTGTATTTTAAATCCAATGGAAGGAATGAGTTTTTACTAATGAAATTGTTTCCAGAATTAAAGTGTCCTTGAAATACTTGGTTTAACTGACAAAATCACAGAATGGTTGGGGTTGGACAGGGCCTCAGCATATGTCCAACCCCCTATAAAGCATGTTTACCTAGAGGAGGTTGCAGAAGAACAAGGCCAGGCAGGTTTTGAATACCTCTTGAGGAAGGTACTCCACTGGCAGCCTCTCAGGGCAACCTGTTCCAGTACTCTGTCACCCTCAAAGTAAAGTTTTCTACATTTTAGTACTCCTTTTCTATCCTTCTCCTGAAAAGAATGTTCATGGTTAGGAGTTGGGGAACATAAATAGAAATAAAGGAGACTTGTGACAGCACCTCTTGTAAAAAAAAGAATGGTAATACCCTGGTTAATGCATAGGTCTGGTCAATGGCTCGATGTGTTACAGAAATTATTTATTACTGCTGAGAGCAGGCATGACAGAAACACTGTAAGCTCACTTGAATCTCTCAGAAAGTGAGATTTCATCAATAACAGTCCAATGCTTGATTAATGGAGTAAACATGGGAGATAGCAGGCATAAAAATTCTCCTTAGGAGTCATGTCTCATGTGGAAATGGTAATAATTACAGCAGATAATTATAGTATCCATCTAGTCCAATGTCTCAGTTCAGACAGTGGCCAATACCATCTGCTTGACAGAAGAACACAAGTTTCTAAGGGGATGAAGGATTTCTCCTAGAAAAATGTTGTTTCATGAGCCATAATTCTCATTATGTCCATCAAATAGAGGAATGATCTCTTTTCCAAAGACCACTTTATTTGGGCATTGGGAGAGAAACTGGAGAGTGTGGGGACAAACAACTCAGTATAATAGAATTTTTAAAAAAACTGAAAAAATGAAATCTTATTTTGGCTCCTAGTGCAGTTCTTGCAACAACAAATTTATAATCTGGTTTTTTTCTCCTGTTTAATTTGCCAGTTTCAGGATTTACTGTCTGAATATACTGAACAGTCAAAATATTTTTTCTCTCTATTTAACAGAGTAATTTAGGTTGGAAAGGATCTCTGAAGGTCACATGATCCATCACCCTCTTCAGGGCAAGACCAAACTAAACTAGGCTGCTCAGAGCCTTATCTAAGTCTTAAATGATCCTTTTATATCTTTTCTTATTAGACCATTTCCACATTTTTCCTTCATCCCACTTTTTTAGAATGTGTTAAACTATAGTAAACACAGGATTCCAGCCTATCTTGATCAATGAGTTATCTTACTGTGTATGTCCCTTCTGCTACCTTTTGTTAGATGTCTTGAGGTTTTCTTTGTGTTCTTTGACTGCTGCTAGCCCTTGGACACCTTGTCCCAGGGCAGCTCCCAAGGACATCCAGGCAATCTCCTGAGCTGACGGGGCAATCAGAACTCTCAAAGGAGTCAGATGCTGCAGTGTACTGTGCACTTCATTGCAGTCTACAGAAGTGACCATGATCTGCTGAAGAAGATTTACTGCTTATCTCTCAAACCCCTAATAATCTTCAGTCAGGACTAATTGAGTAATTTCCTGCCATCTGTAGATTTTACCCTCTAGATGTGCTTCCTTGTTTCCAGATAATTTTGAAATACAAAGTACAAACCATGAGACACCTGCTGTTAACCCTGTCAACAAATGAGAATCAATGTGTATTCCTTCTTTTCTTTTGCCCTATTAACCTCACACTTCATAGGTGGCCTCCCATGAGGCTCTTGAAAAGATTTTGAAATTTAATTTTCTTTACTTACTCTTATCTATTCACTATTTTATAAACATTCAGAATAAACTAGTTATTTTAATGTATTAAGTATCCTGTCACTCATCCTTTCAGCCAAGTTACCAGATACATTAATAAAACCTAGACCTCTGCATCAGCTTTGCTGTTTTGCTAGGGATAGATGAAACTTGTACTGTCCTCTGATTCTCTAAGTTACCAAGCACAATTTCATACATACTCATACTCATTTTAACCAGTGGCTCAATTTCTTTATTTTAATCCATGTTAGAATTATTGTGTTCTGCTTGTTTACTGCTTTGTAAGATATTGTCTCATTCCAACATGTGCTTGTGCTAGTAAGGTTTCAAACCTTGCCATTGGTTCACATCTATTAAAAATAGAGTACAGAAAAATGAGAGGACCATACATCCTCTGTGGTGAAGCTGGATGAAAAGAAATCATCTTGCTTCCTTTCTCTAATTTTTGTCTTCCTCAGTTTCCTTCATTCTCAGTGATCCAGGACCTCCTACATTTTTTTTTTTTATACCATAAAGGAATTTGTGGCTTTTGCTTTATATCCTTAGATATTTTCTCTTTAGATTCCATCTCTTTTCTCCTGGTTTTCCTCTTGTACAGCCTATATTTAGGCTCTGATTTATTGCCTTCAGTGAGTTTGGTTTCTTATGTTTAGAAGATTTTAACTGTCTCTTATGTTTTTGTTTTTAATTTGAGTGAGTCTTACTTTCTTAACATTTAGGTGTATTGGTTTCTCTTTTCCTGCATCTCCTCTTTGTTAAGAAGATACTTCCCTTTCTTCTTAGATTGGGATCAAGTTAATCACTAAAAAGAAAAATTATCACAAAAGAGAAGAGCCTTTGTTTTCCAAAATCCTCACCACCATGTATGGTGTACTCCTAAGAGGATCATCTATTTTTCAGTCACAGAAAGTAGAAGAAAGCTTAACCTACAGCTGTCACTTAAAAAAAAAATTCAGGTCTAAGAGCGTGCAAAATTGAGCACAGTCTTTCAGTCTGTGGTTTGCTGATCCAGTGGCCCTGCCCAAAGCGGACGAAAATCTAAAAAGGCCAGACAAAATCACATTAAGAGAAATTATAGCCTTAACCTTCCCAGTGTCGCCCAAGGTCTCCCTCCTTGGGATGTTCCTGCATGTGTTAAACCACTGATGGATTACTGTAACAAGCTCTATTCCCACTTGATCGTAGCTGCCACAAATCAAAGAGTTAGGATGTGGAAGCCATCCAAGCTGCCCTCTTCAAGGGAATGCTCACAGACAAGGCAAAATCTTGGTTTAGGGGAGCTGACAGGAAAGGAGAACTAATATTTCACTGTGGATTAGGCTGTGTTTTGAGCTCTGTTTTGCCTGCAAGCATCTTTCAGAAACCACAAAGGCTAAACAATTTCCATCCTGTAGATAAACAGAGATGCCCCTTCCCCTGAAATGCACATCATGTAAGAATTTCCTGAGCCTTAGTTCATGAAAAGAAACCAAAAACATAAAGAAAACAGGCTGCCCCACCAAAAAATAGTTAGAAAGACCAGAAACAAAATGGTATAGTTATTGCAAAACTTGTGGCTTTTTACTGAAGGACTGAAGTCATAAATGCCACCAATTAAACCAGACACAAGTGAAAAAATTAGAGAAAAGATAAAATTCTAGATAAATAAAAGCATTTATAAAGGCTTGCACAGCACAGATTATCTAGTATCACATGATTAAAATCAATTGCCCTTTTTATTTTCTTGCTATTTTAAGTTGGTTTTTTCACTGAAGTTGTACCAGAACTGATGTACCTAATACTGAAGCAGACCCTCAGATTTCTGCAGTTAAAATTGAGTGCTGTTCCTAGAAATTTCCTTAAGAAGCAGTTGCCTCAGACCCGATATCTTCTCTGTTAGTGAATAAAAATAGTGTCCTTATTAAAAATGTTCATCTTCCCTCTCTAACCCATAAACATTTCCCCTGTGCATCTGAAAGCTGGCCAGCTCCATAGAGTAAACTATAATTGTCATTCTCTTCCCCTGATTTTCATTTACTTACAAGATGTCAAACTTCTGTCTGGTTTTTAACCCCTGCAGCAAGACACTTGGGCACAGGACACTCACAGCTTCGAGGCAGTGGAGAAGCAGGCAGCTTTTAAAAGTAAGAAACAGGAAATGTTAGCAACACAAAAGGGGGCAAGGATTGCTGTAAGGAAAGAACTTAGGATGAAACTAGGGAATGCATAGGGGAGAAGGAAGCCTGTAGCTGCCCACCCTCCAAGTTACTTAGCAGAGACTCATAAGGAGAAAGGAACAGAAGTGCCATTTGACATGCTAGAGCTGCTGCCTGATCCATTGGAAAGCAGAGAAAGGAAAAAAAAAAATGAAAAAAGTAGGGAAAAATCATGCTGCTTCCTGTACTCTTTCAGTAGGGTTTCTGTGTCTCGCTTGACAGAAGGTATTTGTGTGCAGTTATCATTCGGGTATGTTTTCCCTACATTATTTCAAACAAAAATAAATGCCAAAAGTCAAATGATTTTCCATGGAATAAAAAGAAGTCCAGGAATGCGAGGTTTCTTGCAGTCATTCCTTGTGATGCCAGCAGCTGCCCCAGATCCTGGCATGGGCTAGCAGGAGCAGAGGTGAAAGCAGAGCAGGGAAACACAGATCCTGTTGGCTGCAGGGCATGCTGGGGTGAGGGGGAAGAAGCTTCCATGGCAAATGAGACTCTGAGGTTCTGTCTCAAAGAGAGCAGATGAAGTTTAGCACCTGTGCCTGACAGCATTGTGGTGTTTTAATTACACTGCAGGTGAAATGACTGCAGGAATTGTTGCAGGTGGCATAACACTAGCTGAAGGGACCCACGTCATCACTGTGTGGTATTGCTCCCCTTTGTCCCAGATTGTGGGAACTGCAATACAGCATTAGCAAAAATGTAGTTAGGATGTTGTTTAATGAAGTAAAATGCAGTAGAGATGTGTATATAGTTGGATAAAGTCATCTGGTCATGCCTCAGTAAACACCTCTGCCACCTCTGTCCCTTAATTTTCTGTTAGTGGGTTGTTTAAGGTGCTCTCATTTCCAACATTATTTTCACAGTATGCCACCTCTTACCCTAGAATTAGAAATGTCTGAGCAGAACCTTTTTTATATATAGCTTACTTTTGAGAACTGGCATCTATCTCACTTAAAATGCGTGCCCACAGTGTGCAAGTCAGGCTAACAAGGGTCTTGGGATAATTCTTGTGACGCTTGGTGAGGGAAGCCAGTCTGGAAATATTAGAGGAGACAGTTTTGAACATACGCCACAGAAGGTCGCTGCTCTCAGATGACAGTGTGTTTGCAGGGAGCAATTCTCAGAATTTCCTTTGGCACTGAACCAACTCAGGAAAAGAGGAAGATTTCATGTTCCCTGCCAGAATGCATCCCTGTAATAATGTGAGAATGAACGGTCTGACCCTGAATTATAAACAGCTCAGACTAGACTGTGGTCTGCTGCAGAAACTATCTTGAACTTTGAAAAGAGAAAGCTAGTGTGTGGCTGTGTATATCTTTCTATGAGGTATAATAAAGTAGTTGTCATTTTATCGTGAATTTAAGGCAACATTTGTCACTGTGAAAGCATCAATCTTCTTTTAAATGCACCTTGTGACTAAGATAAAACTGCAGAGATCCAGGTCTTCATTAAAAAATAACTGATTTTATCTGTTCACCACTAAAATAAACGAGCTTTACCAATATACGATAGAGTATCAAACAATAGAAATCTTATACAAGCATGCTGAGGCTATGTAATAAGTTATTCACTGGCCTTCAGAACAAAACTTTGGATAAAGGGATTTTGAAAAGAAGTACTTCATCAGTTTCCATTCATTTACTTGTTTTGGAGTTTTTTGCTTCAATCTAGTTGTGCTATCTTTGACCCTGTTGAAGAGTTCAATGTTATCTTAGGAGGCAGGAAATATGAGTGTATTTGGGTGCAGAATCTTTGACTTCAGGATGGTTTTGTACTTGCAGCAGTGGGGAAGCTTAGCCCAAAGACTAGAGCAGATTTAGCTGGGAGAGGAAACGTGTTTGTAAAGCACATTCTAGCTAAGGGAAAGCTGAAGAAAAATGACCTCTTATCTCACAGTGGCTGCAGTTGTTTGAGGAGCACGGCGGTGCCCACCTGGAGCTGTGTATGCTGCCCTGGGGAAGGCACTTTAGGTTTAAGCTACTGCATTTAAGTCCCAGTGTTACCTCAAAGCAGCCGTTCCTCTCTCTCCCAACAAATAATAAAGTGAGCAATTCCTGTGTTGCCTTGAGGTATTTGTGGCCACACAGAGAAATAACATCCTAACCCAAAGACCGGAAAAGCTCCCTGATCCATGTCCTGCCTGAATGATTGGAGCATGTTCTAGTATTTAATGAATGAGAAAGTTTTAAACTTTTATACACAATATGTGATATTGGATGGAGTTTAATTTGAGAAAAAATATACCTTGGAGGGACCAATGTTCAGGGAACCAGAACAAGCAGAGAAGTAAATGCTAAGCTGTTTGATGGTGGTGGCAGTTTTTGAGTCAGGTGAAAACTAGTGAGAACAGAAGCTGTTTGGGCAGTAGGTGTGTCATAACATACTGAATTCTCAGCCCACTACAATGAGAAACTTGGTAATATTATTTTTTCTTTTTCTTTTTCTTTTTTTTTTTTTGTTTATGGCAAAGTCATCTGCTTCTATGGTAGCAAGCAGTAAATAGTGATATAAAGTGATTAAAGTGAGTGCTGTTGTTTCTGGCATGTGGTTGGAAAGTTTTATTCTTTGGTCTGAGTCATTTGTGCAAAATATGGTGGTGTGTTAAATTGAAAAATAGATTTTTAATTCTAAAGTTGCCCATTAATGAGTTCGGGCAGTGGTTTGCTGAGGCTGGCTCTGCAGAGCTTTTGTCACATAAACTTGTCTTTGCATCCTGTTTGCATATTGTGTCTCTGGCTACTCCACCCTGATGGAACAATGTCTACAAAGGCATTTCTCAAAAGACTGAAGAGTGGGCCTAGCAGGAGTTTTCACAGATGCCAATAGTTCTGAATATTTTTTAGCTAGTGAGATTTTGAAAGGAGAGATATCAAATATATCCCAGAACAATTTAGACAGTTGCTTTTTCTAAAGTGGTTTACAAATTAAAATAAACATTTCATAGTGTTTGAAAGAAAGGACATTCTTATTTTGCATAACAGCCTAAGACCACTCATTCTTTCTCCTGTAGAAAAAGACATGCATTAATTTTCAGAATTTTAGCAGAAGGTAACAGTAAGCAGGACCAGAAAGCTGCATGTGTTGTGCACATATAAGTACTGAGAAGGAAGAAGAATATATATTTCCACCTTCCTCCAAATCCTTGGGCCAGGTACAACATCCGTACACTACTGTCCAGCAAGAAAGCTATAATTACTATTTCAGATTACTGCTTCCTTTTATTGAGTTGAACATAGTTATAAAATAATACCACAGCAATTCTTGTCTGAGTACCTCCTCCCATGCTGAGTTCTTCTGGAGCCACAACTCACCTGAATTCCTTTTTAATCCCAGCATGACCATCCAGCTGCAGGCAAGAACTGGTGCATCTTTCCTTTCAAGAAAGAAAGAACAGAAAAGAGGAATTGTGTTTCTCTATTATTGTACATCATTAATTCTTTCAGTAAAATGTTGGAAATAAGCACATAAATCAGAAGGTGCAATCCATGCTCCCTTGGCAAAGCTGTGTGAACTGGTAAAGAGGTAGTATGGTATTATATACGCCTTTTTATGTTTTCTTGATGCATAATATATTGAATAATTGTCATTATTACTCCACACAAGTTTTTGTTCTCCTTATCATGTGAACACATTATTGGGGATCTCTAGTAGTTGGCATTTCTCATCACTCTTACTGTTATGTCTGTGTATAAAACCCTAAGCAGATCCACAGACCTGGAGCAGACTGAAATGTAATGGATTCTGTGTCTTCACAAAAAATAGGCACGGGTGAAATAGCATTTCATAAGATATCAAGTGGAGAATCTGATTGTCTCCAAGGGAAACTGGAACTTTAATATTTCACATGAGGATGTTTTTCTGCAAGTATGTTCCTTTGTGTCCCCAGGCAAGTGACCAAACTAGAGAGCTGGCAGAGAGAGATTTCATGAAGGTTTGGCACATTCTTTCAGGCACTGTACAGTTTGCCTGTGGGGAATTCACAGGTACATTATCCTATACTGGAGTTCCTGCTTTACTCCTTGCAAGAATTTACAATTTCTGCTTGAACACACCTGTGCTCCACAGATATTTGTTCCAGGAGAATTCAGGTGGCATTCTTTTTACTGCAGTCTCCTTAGGACTTACTCAGAGGACTGAATTTTTGTTTGTGCTCAAAACACTCGTGAGTGTCCCTTAGGCCAACCTGCCAACCCCCCATCCCTGCTGGAACTTCCCACTCCTGTGAATGTGCTGACTGTTGGCAGATTTCAAGGGGCCAGGAATTTGCCACATTCCCCCCCAGATTTGTTGTTCTCCAGAGACGTTTCTTGAACCCCTACTGGCCTGAACCTCAGAGCTTCTTTATAGATTAAAACTTGTTCTGTCATAAAATGTCATGAATTTAAATTTCTTAGCTACCGAGGCTGAGAGGCTTCCTCAACCAGGTTGGATAGTTCTTACTAAAAAGACCTAAGCCTTGGATTTTGGGGTTTTTTTTTCCTTTACAGGAATGCTAGTATTTTTCCCCATGTGTGTTTTAGATATACCATCTGTGGAGAGCAGCAATGTGTTTATCATCAACAGTGAAAATACTGACCTGGAAAGGACTTTTTTTTTTTTTCCCCCAACATATGCATTGATATGGATATAAGGAAAGCAAATACCCCACAGCTGCTCCGCCTGCAGGGCTTTTCTGAATAGCAGAGTGGATCAAAGGATGTTTTTATTTCCTTGTGAAGAGGAAAAATTCATCACTTTATAAATCACAGCAAAAACAAATCAAATCAATACCAGGAGCTTTTTAATAATAATGCATTTCTTATGGCTATTCTCAGTATAGGTCTCAGCAGTGAATGCTGCACACAGCTAAGAAGAATGAAATAAAACCTGCCCCTGATACTGGTTTTCATTTAGCATTAAGGAATTAAGTGGAGTATGAGCCTGTAACATCCCAAGCACTGATGTGTTTAGAATCTGAGAGCTAAGTCTGTATTTTATAGCTTGAGTTCATCTGAACTGTGAAGTGGTATTATAAAACAATTTTTTCCTTTCTTCAGAATTCCAGAACATGTTGGGTAGTTTTATTTTTCTCATCTGTTGTGTGCTGTGGCTGGGTCGTTGATGCACTTTGTTGAGTTGTTAGCAACACGTCCCGAGTGTGTCCTGTAGAGTATCGCGATTTGGACACCTTTTTTGGTTGATGAATAAAGGAGAAGCTCACTCTCACCTCCTGTGGAATGTATTGGCTTCTATCCTGATGAATGTTACTGTAAGGTGCAATCATTTATTTTAATTGTGTTGAGAGACTTTCAGAGTCGTTATATGATCTCGTTACAAGCCAGTAAATTCGTATTGTATATCAAGGGATGAAAGTCAGTGCTGAGATCACTAAATAACACATACTTTCAATAGAGCTTTAAAAAATTCTGGCCCATGAATTTTGTGATTAGAACTAGATCATCTATTAACAAATCAGTGCATGACTAGGGAATAGATCCAAGTGCTTCCTAAAATGGAGAATTGTTGGCGGGGTACAACAGTGAGCAGTAAACAGGGTATAAAAAGCTTTGAGTAGTAGAGAAAAGGATTAAGAAAAAGAGAAAGTTTTGTATTACCTCAGAAAGAACTGAGTCATGCAGTTGCTTGGTGCAGACATGAAGTTATTAGCGAGGGAAAAAACACATCACAATATCTTTTTGTCCCTTCTTTAGCTGTTAGACCTCCAAGAATAAAACCAAATATATGTGAATAGGTGTTTCTTTGTTTTCCGTTTTCCTTACTAACATTACATGCCTATACATAGTGTGATAGAGAAATGTATTTTTCATTGTTTTAGTAGTAACTTATAATGTGAACTGATGTTGTGCTGCCACTACCTTGACCCTTTCATTCACCCACACATTCACAGATTGCATTGTTCGGATATCCAAGTATACAACTGCAGTGTATTCACTTCAAGTGTTACCTTTTCCTTTCTCTTTTTTCAGGTTGACTTTGAACAGCTCCAGGAAAACTTGTGTCAGATGGAAAGACGGTGCAAAGCATCATGGGATCACCTTAAGGCTATAGCAAAGCATGAAATGAAGCCAAGTCTAAAGCAAAAAATGTCAGAGTTCCTTAAAGACTGTGCAGAAAGAATCATAATCCTGAAAATCGTTCATAGAAGAATAATTAACAGGTACAGAATTATACTGGTGACAGCAATACCTTGATAGTAAATTACTTGATAAAATTATAAGTTATGATATCAGAAATATGTGTTTTATAAGTGTTTAATGCCAATTCCTTCAAGGTTGTATTTGGTGCATACTTTGTTATAATCTCCATTAAAGAAAGATACCCAGTCCTTCTGTATTTTGGACTTGAAAAAGCAATCATCCAGGCAATAATGTATTCCTAAGATGTAATAAAAGACTAGGGTCTTTTGCCTCCTAGTCAAAAGCTAGCAGCTTTATAGTTAAGTTGATAGATTTTCTGTTTACCCCGGATTTCTTTTCAGGGGGCTTGGCTTACTGTCTGATAAACAAGAGCAGGCTGTTGCAAAAAAAAAAACGGAGTTTTATTGACAAAATTGTTGTATGCAGAAGCTGAAACCAATCTTGAACAAGTTCTTTTTCAGGCAGCGCCACTCCTACTTGCAAGATCCAAAACTATGTGGTTTATTCTTATACTAGCTGAAGGCAGAATTAAGGTTCCTCTTCTTAGGATTTGCAGTTGGCTATAATGAAATTGTGAGAGATTTTCCAATTTCTGCATAATTTACAAATTGTTGTGGTTAAAATTGCAACTGGATTGCAAATTCTCCCAAATTTGTGGGAATACTCTTGAGAAGTTGATTCAGCTTTTCTTTTGTTTTTGTAATGACTTAGGGTTTATGCCATAAGTAAGCAGAAATCCCAACTGCTGTGAAAGTGATTTTGTTAGTTTCCTGTTGTGTCTATCATATACACTGTACAAGTAAGAAAAAACATTAACTTTCTCCTCTGATATCCTGGAACTGCTATGATAGTTCTTTAAAATGTTTTCAGTTACTTGCTCTTTCTAGGGAAGACTTTTTGTCCTCAGGGATGTAGATGCAGTTAAAAGGAATTCCCCTATATTTTTACACATTCGGTGTGCTGTTGTAAATCATGCAATGTAGAAGCAATAGTAAAAATTGCAAATACTGCAAAAGCTCTGAATGCCACAGAAGCAGTAAAACTGTGAATTGAGAATGTCCCAAACTAAAGTACTTGGTAGATAATATAATTTTATGGTCAGTTTTGTGAACCAGAAATTCTTTCCTTCTTGTGTTTGCTAGCCTGTAAATCTGCATTCTTCTTGTCTAGACTTTGCCCAACATCTTAACAGCCTCTTTGAAGTTGCTTAATGCAAATAAATAGAATTGAAACTTAATAAATATTTTTTCTATAACTGAAATGAAATTGGTCATTCACGTGCCAAATTAGTCATATAAAGTGATGGAGTTCCATAAACATCTTATCTCCTGCATCAGCCTGGGAAAGTAGACTGGGATGAAGTTATCATAGGCTAGACTTTCATGGTTTTAATTATAAAACATACCAATGTTATGCAAAGCATCCATGAAAATTCTGTAGCAAAAAGGAAATGATGGAAGCTAGTAAAGTAATAAATGGATTCAGTGAAATATAGGGTTGTTGTTTTGGTTTTCTTTTTCGCAAGAGACCATCAATAAAGATATTTTCCCTTTACATTTATAAACTCTTCTTTTTTCCAGGTTTCACTCGTTTTTGTTATTTATGGGCCATCCTCCCTACGCAATACGTGAAGTCAACATCAATAAGTTCTGCAAAATTATTAGTGAGTTTGCTCTGGAATACCGCACCACCAGGGAACGAGTTCTGCAGCAAAAACAGAAACGAGCCAACCACAGGGAAAGAAACAAGACCAGAGGGAAAATGATAACAGATGTAAGTGGCAAATGCTATCTACCAAAGCATAGATTTTTAAAACTTTCTTTCACCAAATGGGGTATATGAAGTGTTGTTATTCTATTTTTATTTTTAGAGGTCCTTGTACTATAAGTAATGAACTCTCCTCTATTAGAAGACAAAACTTGCAAGTCCTTGATTGTGTGCATTTTCTGCTTCATACAAGGATGTATGAACAATGTAGGATGAGAACAAACTGAAATTTAACATCCAAAAAAAGCTTCTCTGTGTGCTGCGCAGACAGTGTGCAGAATATCTAGAAGACATCAGGAGCTGTGTGTACCTGCTCAGCCAGGAATATGAAGCAGAAAAAAGCTCTAGAAATTAGACTCCTAATTGAGAACATAATTTAAATGATGAATCATTGTAGCCATTTAAGTGATTGCAGCCAAATTTTAATGGATTTTTCCCCCATCTTTGAATATTCTAATGTAGAATTGAGTCTTGATATTTTATCTATTTTTATGTCTTTGTGTGTATATATATATGTGTGTGTGTATATATATATATATATATATACACACACATATACATATTTTTTGTGTGCATGCACAGCAACTTTCTTCTTAGCTTTAAAGACCAGACCAGCCAATTTTATGGTAACAGACTGCTTTGAGATTCTGAAAGGATAGACAAATTTATGTCTACAGTAGATGTTACTCTGTAAACTTTTTGACTGTAAGATTGCATACTTATAGAATAAATTAAAATAAGATTAGTTTTCTCAGCATAATAAGTTATAAAATCCCCTTGAATTTTTTCCCTTTTTTTAAGTTTATGTAGTTTGACTCAATCCAAATAAAGTTTTAAGAAGTGCCAGTACTTAATAAAAGTTTCCAGCTGTCTCAAAATCCAAATCTGGAGTCTCGATTAGATGCAAGTGTTTCATTGCATATGAAGCTACCCCTGCCCTTGGCATTAAAAGCCCTAAGCTGATTACAGTTTTATGGCTCAGGCAACATGGGTCAATATAAATATATACATATATATATAGAGAGAGAGAGAGAGAGAGACTGACATGAATTGAGATTGTATTTCAGTCATTGACTCAAAATCATTTGTAGATCTTTCCTGACAGTATTCTCTTTACATTTGGAAGTCTGCCCCATCTAGAGAAAATGTTAAACCTGTATTATTGTCAAAAGATTTTTTTTCTTTTATTGTACTTTCAGGTTAAGGAAGAGGCTCTGGTTTTATACAAAGGGTATAATACAGTGATACGAATTTTCAAAACTACCACTGGAGAAGTGAGATCACTTTCTGCAATTGCTTCTTGGTTTTCCTGATGTGTTCTAAAGGAGCCAAAAGGCAGCTACCGTATAATATAGAGGTTCTGTGTTACCTTCCACAGAAACTGCCTGTGGCAGGACAGAAAGATTGTCTATTTCCTGTTCCTGCAGAAAATGCAAGAGTGAAAGGAGTTCTGGCCACTGGCAGCTGGGTTCAGGATGCAGAGAAACGGGACCCTTTCAAACCAGAAAAAGGCTCAGGTTTGACAGTGAGTCAGCAAGGGACAGAACCAGGGACAGTGGCCTGAAAATGGAGGGAAGGAGCCATCAAGGCCTTTCCCAGAACAAAAGTATTATTGGAAGAAGATCTCTTGTTAAGCTCAAGATAGTGTTGAGATTTGGCAAGAATTAAATGCCATCTGACAGCTAGTGTTACACCAAAAAATATGTTGCAGATCTTAAAAAAGGAGGCATATTTTGCCTATCACTAATTTATAATTACAGAACAGTACTATTAGCTTGAAATCAAAAAGCCTGCACGAGTTAAAACCAACAATCTTTAAAACTGCCCTTACAGGAACATTCTTTAAGGGAGTTAATAATGTGGCCACATAGTTATTTCAGAACTTAACTAAATCTCTTTGACCATAGCCCAATAATATGGCCTCATTTACCTTTTATTTGAACTGCAGTATATGGTAAAACAATTGAAGTTGCATCAGACTATTTGTCACGGCTTCCTCTGACAACTTCAAAGTTGTATCTACCTCAAAACAAGTTTCCAAGTCAGCAGGATGGAAGATATTTATGTGTGAAGAATGATGAGAACGTGGAATTTTATTGTAGTTTTGTTTTGGCTGTGGTTTGTATCTGGTCTTGATTTTCTTAGTGTTTTATATTTGAAGGCTTGGAAAGGGGAGATAGAATAGCAATGCATTGACAGTGATTCACTAGTTACAAAATACTGATGGAAGAAAGTTGAGATCTTGACACTGGAAAGAAATTCTTTGTAGAAAGTTATTATAATATGCAGTAGTCATATGGAATTTTACTTTCTGCTTTTGGTGACCTAGAAGTATTGTGCAGCTATTTGAAATTTACCTCACTGTTCTTTTGAAAGTTTCCTCAGGATGCCATTTTTATCACCTCACTGTGTACTGCTTTTAGGCAGATGAAGAGGGATTTTAACAAAAGCAGGAAAGGAATAAGCCAGAACCAAGCCAGTTCTTGAGGAGAAGGCCTGTATCTCTTAAACCTTGTCCCCCTGCAGACTTGGAAGGCAGAGGGTGCTGGCTCGTTGTGTGGAGAGTCTGCTGGCTCTTTGCACGGAGAACTTGCATCAGCTTCAACAGCTCCTCACTCACATGGGGCAGGGCTGAGGAGCACAATGGGGAATATTTCCAGTCTTTCTTTCAGCCTTTTGCCACAGCTGTCTTCGTGTTTATATGTTCTTTAATAGCTGAAGTGCACTGGGCACTGTCAGTTTGAATCTTGGTGAATGTTGTCTAGTAAGGGATAGAAAAGAATGGTGCTTTGCCTCAGTTTCACAGGGAAATTGCCTAGTCCCTGTAACCCTATATCTGGCTTTGGCCAATGATAGTGCTCATTTCAAGCACTCTAAAAATAACAAGCAAGCAAAATAGGGAAGAAATGCAATTATATATATACAAATCTGAGCTTTTAAATTATTTTTAATAATAGTAGGTAATATAAGCATCTGTTTCCCAGATTTATGGAGCTCTGCTTTTCATGATTCTTAAAGAGTTTCAGTTCCAAAATTTCTATGTAATAGACATAATATTTTGAAACTGCACATCCACTGCACAGAAATGCTAGCCTAAAGGAAAAATGTGAGGGCAAGAGGAAGGAGGGAGATCTCAAACTGTCCTGCAACATCCAATATTGAATGACAGAAGAACCAAATGGCTTTTTTTCCCTCAAATTAGTATCTTGTGTATGCAAGTGATATTCAGTATAACAATATTCTTTCACTGCTTTTATGTTGATATTACATGTTTAAAAATTCCTAATTTATTGCTATTTCTCAGTGTTTTTATAATGATGAAATTAAGAAGGAAACACAAGGTAGAATGTGCACACTGGAGTGAGAGCAGATTCCCTTGCGAAACACAAGGCTGATTTATTTATTTTGCTGCTTTTATTCCTGCTGTCAGTATTTGCTGGAGGCAAATGGCTCTTCAGTCATGGAAATATGAAAGGGGTGGTGAACTATTCCTCCTGTGCACTGGAGTAGCTTTGGGTGTAGGACAGTGGTTCTATGAGTGAGTGGAGCAGGAGGGAGAGAAATAGAAATGCCCAGGAACTGGAGATGAGCAAATTCAAGCGGAGAAGTGTACATTGCCCTAAAAGTGAGTCCCCAGCAAATCACTCCTAGCTAGATGAAATGGGCTGGAAGGCCAGCAGCTGGGAGTTTTCCCTGAAAAGTCTAACTTGATATAAAATAGTAATGTAATACACTTTTGTTTGGAGCACAGTCTCTGCTATTTTACCTTGCCCTGACTGCCATTTTGTATTGTTCTCCTTATTTTGCTTTCCTGCTGCCCTTTACTTGGATACTTGGATGTACAGAATGATGTATTAGATTAGATAAGTAGATAGATAGGTAGGTAGGTAGACAGATAGATAGATAGATACATACATACATACATACATACACAGACAGACAGACAGACAGACAGAAGGATAGATGCAATTAGAGCACAAGAATGTTCGTACTTCCTATTCTCCTTTCTGTTTCTTACTCATGACAAAAAGTGAACAGTGGTCCTCCTCAGAAGAATTGCTTTATAGAGTAACTCCCTGTCCCCCAGGGGCGGTAAAAAAGACAGACAGATAATTTTAATGCAAAGGGAACATACCTGCCACAGTCCCTCTGCAAAACATACTGCCTGTGTTTCTGTCACTACCACTGTGTCCAAATTAAAATAAGCATCTCACTCTTTGCATAAAACATACCCTTAAAAAGTAATGTTAATGTGCTGCTCAGCAGTCACAGCTAATCTTCTTATGGAGATTGTGCTGAAACTTAACTGAGGGCCAAAGTAAATCAGGCTTTCATTTTTAATGATGAATGTTTCTGGAACAGAATGTATCAATCCCAGACAGAAATCAGAGCTGAGATGGAGATAAGGTCAAAAATGTGTATTAGTAACACTAGGGAAGGGAATACTATTGGTGGAATGCTGCTTCTAAAAAAATAAAACCCACAAATTAAAAAAATTAAATAAATAAAAAGCATAAAATTTCTGGACTGTGTTTGCACTTTATAAACAATCAAACTGAAAATTATGGAAACAAGGAGCCCAGATACTTGAGAAGCCATGTTTTACTTTGGGAAACTTCCATTTGGGGTATCTTCTAACCTAGTGAAAAATTCTCAAGACATTTGGGAACACAGATCTAAATAGTTTGCTAATTCCCTGTAAATCCCCAAATTTAAGAATACTCCATATCCCACAATATTTTTCTATATCTGTGCATTTAATGTAGTGTAACTGTCAAGATAGTTTTAAGTGCCTGCAGTCACAGAGCGTGAAAGCCTTGAATGACAATGGATAATTGCATCTCTCTGATTTCCAGCATCAGGTATCAGGCAGCTACTGAAGCACTTTTAGCATTTATTGAAAGACTACCCAGCATTTTATTTGAGTGCTCTGTTGAATTGGAAGTTGAGAAAACTCAGCTTAAAAAAAGGAATTAAAACAAACACTTAAGTGCAGAGAAAAGGAATTGCCAAGAAGTTGACCTCTGCACTGAGAGAAACAACAGCCAGGACCTCCCTGTGCTGCACAGAGCTGGAAAAAGGAGAGTGAGTCCTTCCTAGTGTTGTCAGTTTCCATGGAGCAAAAAGTGGGCAATCTCATGACTCAAGAGAGAGAAATAGGATGGGTTAGGGGTAGTGTCAGTTCACCATTTCTGTAAGAAAAATCAGGGTATTTCTATATACTCTACTGACAATGACAGTCTGTTCTACATACAATCAGCTAAAAAAAAAAAAAAAAGGGCAAGCTGATTGTCTAAGGAATGAATTCCTTATATGTCTTCTATTTTTATGTCCTCCTATTACATAAACAGTACCATGGTTACCTCTGTCATGGTTTGACGGTGCTGTCTTTCCTAAATCTTGCTGTTTGTCCTTCTCCACCTTGTCCTTTGTTTCCAGTGGCAGACCGATGAAGAAGAGGATGTTGAGGTATGGTTCTTTGAAAAAGCATGTCATCCCATGTCTCCTGTGTGCTGTGACATCTAATTTCTAACTCAGATAGTGTGGACTGCTCAACTCCATCTGCTCAGCTGGAACTAAGAACCATGACATTTTTCTCATACCTTTTTGTCTCAATCACAAGAACGCACTTTTAGTCAGCTTTAACCATATGCATTCCTGTCCTCTTGAATAAGAATATCCTTATCTGAGGCCTTTATAATTTTAAGTTTCCTCATTTCTTTTCCTTCCTGTCTGTAACGTACTGCAAAGTATCCCCATTACTCAAAGCATCAGCGATCTAAATGTTATGGGGATCATAAGTTACCTTGGGCTATGGATTACCAGGATAATTTAATTGTCATAAAACTGTGTAACCCCACATAGTATTATTTTAAAAGGTGTTCAAAAGCATCAGGATATAGGGATGTTAAGCAATCCATAATTGTTTGCCTTGCTGTATAAATTGAGAACGAGGCACTTCAGTCATCATAGAGGTGAGCCATGGAGTAATTCATGTATCTATCATAAAGTGCTCCTGAAGGTGATATTCTAGCTGTATTCATAATTAAATAGTTTATTGATTTGAGGAGCATCTTTTTCGCAATGTATTTTTTCTTCAGCACTGGAGCTTTCTGCAATTTGCTGAACATAAACAATGTGGCTTAATGCTCACTGTTTCATAGTGGTGGTCACTTTCTCAGCAGGCTGGGATTTGGGCAGCAATTTATGGCAACATCTGAAAATTAAGGAAATTAAATAAAACTTTTGGCTCTAGAGCTTCACACCCAGTTATGGTTTGTATAGCTTGGGGCACAGAAGGAAAATTACATGGATTTGCCTGTTTATACCAACATGTAACTAACCTGTGTGAATAGGAGCTAACAGTTATGTGAAGGCTTTATCCTTTGGGATTTTTTTTAAGATTTTACTGATTAGTTGAACAACCCACTTTTTATTACTCTTAATGCAAAAATGGCATGCCCTTTCATAGGAATTTTTCTCTAATATTTTTCTGTCTCTTAATTTCACAGGTGAAACTCTAACACTTGAATACTTTTTCACATCAAAATATTGCAAGCTAATCTTTTAACAAGAAAACAAACTTCTAACTATCAAAAATAGGCCTCATACTGATAAATTTAGCTCAGTGCCTTGTAGGGATTATTGTTTTGCTACTCAGTTAACTTGCTATCTTACCCCAAAAAGTCACTATGTTAAAATAGAATCATCTTATCACTGGTTTCCAAATTAAACATTTTCAATTTGCAGTCTTGACAGGGGGACTTGATCAAAGCTCAGAAAGTAGGGCCCACTCTTTTCTTTCAATTTAGCATTCTCTGACAGAAGGGCTTTGCAGGTTTGCATCCTTTTAACTGACTGGCTTGATATCACCAAGTGAATAATTAATGTTGTTTATTATGCAAAGGAAGAAGAGAATGCAGCACTTGTCCTTTCATCTGTGCTGAATTAGTCAGAGTAAGAAAGATTAAAAGGAAAAACAAAACATATTTTGGTGTCTGATGCTGGGCTGATACGACTGAGAGTACTGGGGTTTATTATTATCTGCTGATGCCTGTTTGCTGTCAACAGGGTCGGTATTTCCTGCAGTCAGGGCTGTATTTTCAGTGTGCTTTGACCTTTCTGTAGATAAGAGCATAGTGGCGAATACCAGTATCCAAGTCCTTTGTAGGCAGTCTGGGAAGGGAGAGCAGCCCAGCAATGCAAGTCCTTCTCCTTAGAAAGTACCCATTTCTGCTGCTCCCCCCCCATTCCTAGGTGGATGTTTTGATCACTGGTGGGGCTGCTGCATCCCCACACTGTGCATGTCCTGCTGGTGTAGCTGCTGTTGTTCATGTACTTGTGGTGACAGGGAAGCAGAGGACAGACTCCTCAATCTCTTGCAAGGTTTTGTTTGTTCCTCTGACTCCTGTCTGCAATTTTTTGTGTTTTGGCCATAAAATAGTTTGTCTGGGTGTTTTGGGACCACAGACTTTTTAAGCATTAGTGGCAATGTGTTTGAAAGTTACTTGTAGATAATTGTGTTTTAGAGCAGTTTGAGAATTTTCTTTGCAGCAAGGCAGAGAGGCAAGGGGGAAGGGTGTCTCTTCCTAGACCACTGTCCCCATTTTGCCTCGGACTGTACAGAAACAAAGAAATTTCTTTTTTCTGTTGGATCTCATGCTGTTCCTCTCAGCATTATGCCTGACCCCAGATCAGGCCCAGTCTGGATCGAAGGTTTCAAAGCAAGTCCTTGCTTTGTACCTTTTACTCTCAGACATAAGGTCAAAATTACAAAGTTCAAGCTAATGCATCTGTTTTTCCTCTGACTGTGTCTGCTCCCTGCTGTCACCATGTTTCAGGTTTATTTCTGGTCAGAGTGAATGCTCTGGGAGAGGAGCAACTGTTGCTGGGCTCTTTTGGGAATAGCTGCACTCCAAACCAAGCCTGGGAGGATACTTTTTTCCTTGCAATTCTCAGTCAAGCCCCTGGCCTATTGGCCATTCTGTCCTCAGTTGAAACAACAAATCCTTTTCCTCCCGCAGTCCGGCAAGTTCTCCAGCAGCTCCCCGTCCTGCCAGAGCCAACCCCAGGGCCTGCAGTATGCTGAGGATGCTGCTGAGCACGAGAACATGAAGGCTGTGCTGAAGACCTCCTCCGTGGGTGGGGAAAGCACCATGGCACTCGGCGTCCGCACGCGGAGCCGGGCCAGCCGAGGTAAGCACCAAAATTTCCTCTTGCCCATGTCTCTTGTACTGGGGTAGCCACACAGTGGCCCAAATGTGGCTTACCATTGCATAGCACTCACAGCTGAAAAGGTGGAGGAGAACATCCCAGTGGTGTTTTCTTGATTGAAGTGATTTGGGGCATGGAGATGGAGAAGAATTTGCCTGAAGTTTCAACACGTAGATCACAACCAGAGAGGGGCCTCAGGAGTCCAGGCCTGCAGAAATTTTTAGTTCTCCCTGCATGATGATGGTGATTGCCCACTAAAACCACGATTCTTGTTCTCATCATGAAAGCAAAATGTGCCATCTGGAGAATCTAGGATGTAGTTTTCCCTTTCTTTTCAGTAGAAGCAAGTAGAAAGTAGCAATACAAATTCAAGTGAAAAGACCTTGCAGTTTTTTATGAATGACTGAGGAGAGACTGAGGAGAAAATGGGTAGGAAAAAGGTGATGTATCTTTTAGTCACCTCCCTGCTAAACTGCAAAGGTAAGGGGTACTTGCTTTTGTCTTCCCATCTCCACTCCCATACACACAATACATGGAAGATAGTTTTGGGGTAAAGGTGATGAATCAAAATTCAAGTCTTCATTTTCATCTCTGGTATTTCTTCTCATTCATATCTGGATATCTTACACTTTCATTTCTGGATACAACTTACAGCACATCTACAGCATTGGCCTCTTAGTCACTGTGTGTGTAGTTTATTAAGGCTTGAAACCATGATCCTGGCTAATTCATAGATTTCACAGCCCCAGTGTAAGAAGCCAGTCAGCTAACTAAAGTATGAAGATTAAATAATTCTAGCTGCACTGCAACAAGTTTAACATCTGAAGTAATCCACTGAATGCTGATGAGGAGAGTGTCCTAATTGTGAGAGTCAGCTGGTGTTTCCCAGAAGAACAGCAGAGGCAGAAGATGGGTGAGCCAGACAAGAGCTTGTCAGGAGCAGTGTTGTAATACAACTGCTCCTGACAAGAGCCAGGAGACAAGGCAGCCAAGTAAAGGCCTTATCAAACCTGTTTATGGCCTTTGGGGATGAGGTATAAAATGGTCTTGTTGGTGATTTCTTAGCTGCTTGCAGTTGTACCACATCCACTCTTTTGCAAAGCTTGCCTGTGAGTGTTCACCCTGCACACTAGCCTTCAAATAATTTAGAAATAAAACACACACAGAACAGTAGCCAGTAGTGGAGTAACCCAAAGATGTGTTACACAATGCTCCCTGGAGTAAAGAGTGCCAGAGCCTTGGATTCGGAAACATGGCTCACTTGTTTGTTTGTGGTTTTAACCAAAATTGCTTTCAGCTTTTCAGCTTGCCAACAGCTCTTCCACTCGTAACAGAGCACACACAGTCATGCCAGGACACATACAGCTCTGTGATAAGAAGGTGATTTCTTCATTGAGAAGGGGACAATATATGCTAACCACACTTTGTGCCCTTTTCTTGTCTCCTTTGCACTAGGTTGTAATATAGATGCTCAGAAATTGTCCGTCCTTCCTTCCTTCCTTCCGTTCTTCCTTCCTTCCGAAATTCCGAAATTCCGAAATTCCGAAATTCCTTCCAAAATTCCTTCCTTCCTTCCTTCCGAAATTCCTTCCAAAATTCCTTCCTTCCTTCCTTCCAAAATTCCTTCATTCCTTCCTTCCTTCCTTCTTTCCTTCCTTCCTTCCGAAATTCCTTCCAAAATTCCTTCCTTCCTTCCTTCCGAAATTCCTTCCTTCCTTCCAAAATTCCTTCCGAAATTCCTTCCAAAATTCCTTCTTCCCTCCCTCTCTCCCTTCCTTCTTCCTTTACAAAGATTTGCTTCTGATTTGTGTCACTCTCTAAGATGTGCCATGTCTTTCAGTGTCTTTGTAATAGGAGTGTGGTCCCACAACACTATTCATCCTTGACTTATAGGCAGCCTCTAGCAGGCATTTGCCTGTTGTGTGGTAAACAGCAAGACACTGAGGCTTAAAGGAATAGAAAGTGTCCATATAAATATATATATATATATATTATAATTGCATTTGTGCTCTTGGCTCTCTGCTGGTGCAGCAAAGAACCTAAGGTATTATTTAGCAATATTCTCCCCGAATTGAAGTTGGAATGACAGAGCTGCCTGCTGTAATTTCCCAAAAACCAAAGTAATGCAGGAGACTTCCTGTCTTCTTGTCCCCGAATTCCCTCTCCGGGCTTTTCCAGGCCGTATCGGCTCGTGGAACGCTGGCAACGACGACTCGCCGAACGCGACGGACGATGCCGCGGATGAGATCATGGATCGCATCGTCAAGTCCGCCACCCAAGTGCCAAGCCAGCGAGCGGTGCCCAGAGAGAGGAAGCGGTCACGGGCAAACAGGAAGTCATGTGAGTACAAGGCTATTAAATTGCTCAAAATAAGGGAACGTGCAGATATTTATGTGTATCGGTGTAGGAACCAGGCCTTTGATCGGCAGGTGTGCAGTGGGAGTAGCTTGAGTGTGTGCTGATGGTTGGCTTATGTTGCTCTTACTGTTGTTTAAACAGTGTTGTATGCAGTGGGTGACTCTGTCTTCTGAATAACTTGAAATGTCCTTAGCAGAATGAGAAGAATGGTTTGGGTGCTTTATGTCAGTACTTAAGCATAACTAGAGAAGTCAGATCAGGACCTCAGGTGGAGACTGCTTAAAATGCTGTAACCTGCTGTGAACTGGCATAAAGATTAATAGTTGTGTCTGTAGCTGAATTTATTCATAAAGCAAAAAGTAGTTTGAGATATTTCGCCTTTTAAAATCTTTCTCTCTCGTGCTGTGCTTTCCGCAGTCCTGAAAACAAAATGTCTACTGCTGCTTGGCTGCAAAGTGGTTATAGAGGAGTTTAACTTCCACTGGGAAGAAAAGGTAGCACATTTATAAGGTGGTCTTTCAATGGTGTAGTGTGGCCTTGGGGCTGAGCTGCGGCACCCAAGTTTGAGGAGTTTGGTTTCATGCCTTAGTAAATCCAATATTTAAGAGGTGATGAATTTTCTGGGTTTGTTTTTTTTTTTGTCATGTGCAGAAACTAGTGCAAATGCTATGAGAAGGATAACTACCCCAAGAATGTAAGATTTTAGTGTTTAACATCATTAACCATATGTGGCTTTTTGACTACCTTTCCATCCATTTTTTTAGCATTTCTGGGAAGTTAGGACAAAGAGGAGACAACAACAGTGAGTGCAAAATGACACAGATTTTCTCGTTTGTGGAGTTGTTATAACATAATGGGTGATCAAAAACACTTGGTATTTGCTATAGCATGTGCTCAAAGCATATTCACTTTCCCCAACATGCTAAGGAAGGAACTTCTGCATGTGGCAAGAGCAGAGGCAAAGTGGACACTCTGGTTAGATGAGCCAGTCACTAAACAAAGAAAATGCGCTGACACTGGATTGTCTGTCTTTCTTTGTGTCATACACTGTGCCTTACCTCTTTGTGGCATCACCTGCTGCTACCCTCTTCCCCACGCAGTTCTGGTGTTCTGCACATGCTGACTGCTGCAGTTAGCTTGTGCATATCAAATAAATCTTCTGTACATTTGCCTGTTTCCATGGTTTATCCCTATTTCCATGGTTTATCCCATGCTAAAGTATTTCCTCTGTTGGCAACACTGTCTTCATATACATATATACCAAAACTTCCTATTTTTTGCCAGATACTTTTTTCCCAAGGAAGCACTTGCTTTAGAAACAACAAAACAGGATAATGATAATAAAAATACTATATATTTTTCAATGGAATTATCTTTTAAACTTGGTAAAATCATTAACAGGGATTAAACATTCAGTAAATGTTTAGGCTGGGACTGATTTCCATTGTCATTAATCATGATAGAATCCAGCTCTTGTGCTTGTTTGTTCTTCAAAATCTGGATGAGACTCTTAAGTGGGTTAAAAGGCAGTTTCAAAACAAACATAAAGTTCAGTAGTTTAATGTCCCTTTTAGCTGACATGTGCAGCAGTGTGGAAGGAGAATATCCTATCTGAACTGTTTCACTCTGATAGACAGTCAATATACTAGATTGAGGAGTTAATAAAGCAGTTTATCTTTAAAATACACTCAGATGGACTGATAATATGACATCACCAGGAAATGAAGAGAAATCAGCCCTTGCTAATGCATGATGTGAGTTAAATGAGCAGAATATATTCCAACTGGAAACACATAAACATGTAAGAAAGTAGATTTTTAGGTGATTTAGATTAGCAGACACTCTGATATTTATTACCTGTAAGCAAAGAGACCCTATTATCTGATAGGTTTGATTCACCACCCTCAATCTTCAGACTCCCATACACAGCTTTTGGCTTTTGCCATGAGCTTGGTATTCAATCTATTCATGGACATCAAAGAGAAACTCACTTGAAAGGAATGTTTTTCCCTGTGCATCACGTTGTATGCGTCTCATTGCTTTCAGTGCACAACTGGAAATCTTGTCAGGCTTACCTAGCATTCAGCAAAGATTTTAGTGAGCATGAACTGAGATACATGGTTTTAGCAAAATCAGAAACCCAAAAGATTTATATGCAGTTGCACTATAAACATTTGCTGTGGTTCTGGCAGAAGGTTCTCATGGGCAAGGGATTTTTTTCCCATAAAAAAGACAGTGAAATGTGAAGTTTAAAAAAAAAAAAAGTAATTACTCAAGTCATTTATAGCTAGGGGAAAGCAGAAATAGGTTTATGGAAAAGGTTATATTAAATTCAGGCAGTAGTTGCAATGGGAAAATGAGACATCTTGAGATGTTCATTTGAAACATTTTACCTTTTGTGGTTGTTGAGCAGCATGACCCTATCTGGTATGCAGAGAGCTTGGTTAGGGCATAATGATGTAGAAGAATTTGAATGTTCAGGGTAATCATCAGAACTATAAAATGGGAGGAGGAATAAGGCAGCGAGTCATCCAACAAAAGACAGATGGAAATGTCTGTATCTGTTGGTAGAAGACAGAAAAGGTCACTGCTAAATGAAGATGTAACTAATAGAAAGGAATTTGTTCAGTGGGGGCCGAAGTGAATTACAGAGATCTAAGGTACATGGTAAGTGCATAACAACTGAGTTCCTGTGATGATCTGAAGAAAAAAAATTCTGTGCTAGACTTATACACAGTGGAAGATTTTCAGGACAAAATTTATCCTTTAGAAGTACAAGTACAGTAACCGACTGGCAATCACTGCCTTATGGCAGGAGTTCAGTGACCTGCCTGCCAGATACACCAGAGTGGCATTATGTCTGAGAAAATAACATTACAATTGTATTTGTTCATCAGAAAGTCACAGGACTGAATGAGCCACAGAAACTGAAATGCTCTGTCACCCCCTTAAGGTTATCGATCAGAGACAACCTCAAAGGAAGTTGCCATGGGAAGCTTCTGCTGGGTTTTATTTTTTCTCTTATATTTATATTCTGTGCATAAAAAACCAGACCCCAGCCACTAGAGATGTCAATTCAGCATGTTTTAAAAGCATAAAAATTAAATTGAAAATATATTGTTTCTGTTCTTGAAGTCTGAGGGCAACTTTCTGGGAGAAGATTTTCTGTAACATCATAGAGAGCTATTCAACTTAGCAATAAAATAAAGATAATATAATTAGGATTCTCTGGTTCTCCTATAAGTTTAGGAAAGCTTTCACAAATGGTGCCAAACAAACAGCAAGTTCAAGGGAAAGTTAGGATAAGGAAGTTATCACTCTACTTGATATTCCAAATTTCATAAAGACCTCTGTATCACCCATAAGATACAATTTTTACTTAAATATATTTAATTAAAGAGCCTCCCAAAACTCCATAATAGCAGATAGGAAGATACTACTGTTTTCTTTCTTATCCTGGCTGTCTATTTATATATAGATCACTTAACAGAAAATCATTCTTCTCTGGATTAGACTCTTGCTGAGGTGCCATCTCTGTGTTGGTTTCATAGAACTGGATGGATGTATCAGGAGAATAATACAATTCCTATGAGTCAGCATCAGGAAAAATCATACTCCAGTTAGTGATGCTTTTATCAGATGCTTCTAGAGACACTGCGCGGGGACAGCACAGAGTGATAGGCTTGTTTTCCCACATGTTTTATCTCAGAGTGTCTCTGTGTCTGTGCACACACTCCTATTTCTCTTAGATTTTATTAAAATTGAAAATCTGCTTTAGATTTGAGTTAGGGAAGAGGGTTTGGAACACATAATAATTGAATCACAATTTAATTTAATATTCGAGTGAGATAACTTGATCAAACTGATTTGTGATGTTTAAAAAAGAGAAAGACATGATAATGCCTTGTTCTTTTATCAGGCTTTGAAATCATGTGCCAGACCCTTGAGGTATGGAAACATCTCATAAGGTTTTATTGATTTGTTTAATGGCTTGCAGGGAGTAAAAAATACTTACAATCATAATGTAGAAATGGGACTGAGGCACCACCCAAGTAGGTGGACATAGGAATTGAGTCAAGTTTACCTGAATCCTAGGCAAGTAAATTCAGGGCTGGTGGATTAAATTTAACTATAGAACATCCTAGGTCAGGTATGTCATACTGTAAGAGTAAAGTGGGAATCAGCCTGCTGCCCTCAGGTGCTAAAATGTGGGAAAGAGCTCCGCCAAAGGACCAGCCAAGGAGACAAGGTTTAGACAAGTTTTAGTACCACATAAGTATTGCTTTGGAGTAAACATGTTTGTAAGCAAACAAAACATTACATGGGATGCTATTTGAATCCAAAGATGCATATTCTTTGTTAAGCACTCATAGGGTGCTTTATTTAACTTTTTCTTCATATTTTCTTTGTTATTTTCATTATTTTTCAGTTTCATGTCTCTCCTCTTACTTTTTCTGGCTTTGAAAATGTACAGAAGTGCCAAAATACGAGGAGAGAGACTGTTCTTCTGGTATTTATAGCCTGACTAAAAGCAGGAGTTAATGGAAATTACGCTTTTAAAAAAATGAAAGCCTTGCAAGAAGAAAGACTATATTAAATACTTTAAAGGCGAACAACTTCACTTAAAATTTGCAATTAATTATTTAGGATTTGAGTAGCTGGATCCTATCAGGAGTTACAGTACGGGGCAGAGTAATCTAGCTAGTGATGCATATTTAGGAGCCATTCTTTGCATTTAGAAAAAGTAAATCTATAACTGATGGCATTCAGTATCAAAGTCTGCTTGTCCCTACACAAAGTACTGAGCCTTCAAAAGGTCAATACCTGGTTAATAAAAATGTAATTGTTGAATGAAAATAGAATGTGAGATAAAGCACTTAGAGCTCTGGCAGCTGGAAGGTTATCTCCATTAGATGCCAAGCTTAACAGTTAAATAAATAATAATAAATGCAGCTGACCACAGTAATCTGTAGCAATTGATGTATCTGGTCATGGTGAGGTCTCTGTAGTCCTGAATCTCATCTATGCCAGATGCCACCATCAATAGCTGTAGGAGAACAATCAGGAGAGGTAGAATCATTCAGGTTGGAAAAGACCTCCAAGTTCATCAAGTCCAACCTTTGACTAAGTACCTTCATACCTGCCATTATATTGCATAACCATTAGCTATTAGTTGCATAACCCCTAGGATTTACCATGAGTTTTGATAGTGATAAATTTATTTAAATCTTGAGGCTGAATAGCTGGTGCCATGTTTTCAGTTTTGTTCATTGTAATCGATGATATACATAACTGTGATGGTTGAGATCAATACAGTTCTAAGTTGGCACACATTTACTTAAGAGTATTCAGTAAAGCAGAAGCTTTACAATGTGTACTACAGGGGGTTTTAATATCTTTCTTTTTAGATATCTGCTTTTGATAGATAGGGGTAGATATTCTACTTTTCGCATGTTCAAATGTATAGTACCTATATATTTTGTTGGCAGTATCATGAGTTCAGACTGTATCTCTCATACCTAAGGGCTTGTTCTAGAGTGTTTGCTTGGTCCTAGCACTGTAGAGGGACCTTGTAATCATCCTGAACGGTTCTACATCAGGTAGCCTTCAAAACAAAAGGGGTTCTGAAAGGCTGGTTTAAATATCTAGTTTAAAAATTTGCTTGTAAAAGAGGCTTAAATTCATTTTCCACTCACTATTTTAGAGGAATCTGTGAGTTACTTCTAAAATGAGTATTTTTCTGACAGAATCTTTTGGGGCTCCTAGCCTCAAACCTTCTGCTTGAAACAGCTTGCTTTTTTCTTTTCTTTCTTTTTTTTTTTTTTAATAGAGGTCAGATACAAATTAACCTAGCCTGCACCAATATGTACATTTCTTAACTTTATGCTCGATTCCTGTACCAGTGTTAGAGATACTGTGGGTTGTAGTATTTGCTTAAAACTGGGCATCATTGTTGTAATACAGCTACTGAAAAAGGAGTGAGAAGTCATTGCATTAAAAAGCAAGAGCTGTCAGTATTATATCTAGGAAAAAAAGCTGTTCCTGTTCCCTGATATTGGCATATTGGCATTGACATTTTCTATGTAAATACTTGCATTACAGTACACAGTTTTGCTACTTTTTCAACTGTAGTTCTGTAGGAAGAAAAAAATAACTGTTTTCATCTTACAGGC
This sequence comes from Petroica traversi, assembly GCA_025920805.1. Classification (NCBI taxonomy): domain Eukaryota; kingdom Metazoa; phylum Chordata; class Aves; order Passeriformes; family Petroicidae; genus Petroica; species Petroica traversi. The sequence continues at coordinate 3,553,460 of JAHLSL010000056.1, forward strand.
AATACGAATTGCTGTTTGCACTTTTGCCAGTTTGCCATTCACTGCATCAGTGAATTTATCTATGCTGCCCTCTGATTTCATTTTAACTGATGTATTTTAAAGGTAAAGACTTTTGAACTCTTGACACAGGATTCATTCCCAAAAGTAGGATACCTAAGTTTTAAGTATTTTAAAAAATATTGGTAGTTAAGTTGCACACCGTTAATCCAAAAGTGATAGGATATGTATTTTGTTTGCTTTCTGTCTGTATTAAAGTAACTTGCAAATTTTCCCCTGGTCAGTAATTTATTCCTTATTTGCATTACCCCTCCTTCCTGAAAGATGCTGTCTTTCAGCATCCTAATCAGAACTCGGCAGCAGTGAGTTGCTGGCTGACAAAATCACTGAGTTCTTCTGGAAAGCGCCTCATGTGAGACCGAGAGAAGGCACAGAAGCACAGGGCGGCTTTTCACGCTGCTGTTCTGAAGTGCAGCAGCAAACACGATCTCCTGCGTGGCTTTCCAGAGCACGGCGCTGCCACAGCTGCCAAAGGGAGCCCTCTGCTGCCACCAGGCAGATTAGCAGGAGCAGCTGGGAAGGCAGGGATCTTCTTGGAGTGTCAGAGGTGTTTGGAGGGAAGTCTTTCTTAGAAGATGAACAAAAATGTCTCACAAAGAGCTATTTTGCATTTATTTTGCCCCAGCACTGCGGCCAAGAAATAATATGTATGGATATATATGGTTTTCCATAGGCAGAATAACACCACCTGATTAGTGTAATTACAAGATTGTTTTGATCACAGTTATTTTTCATCTGATGGGCTCATAGAGAGGATGCCTTTTACTTATTTACTTATTTTATTCCCCAGCATGGATTCCTAATGGGAATAATTAATTTGCATTCCACAGAGCCCAGGTGCTCAAATTTGGTCACATTGCTCTGCCAAGTCACTCTCTAAGAGACATCTCTATGTTCAGAGCCTGATAAACTCCCTTAGTGGGTCATTTTAAAATTCTAAATGAAAGGTAAGGGCTGCAGGCCTTTAATACTTACGTTAGATGGTTCACTCTTTGTATCCCATCTCCTGTCTTTTTCCAGCCTGTGCATTGTTAATGCATAGTCTGGTCTTGAGAAGAGACTCAGTCATGACTCACTGTATACTCAGTCTTGCAGACTTGGCTCTTGGTGAGCTTTACGCCCTTGGTGCTTTACCTGTTATTAGTGGAATCACTTGTGGCTGGTGGAATTAAGCTGGAGGAATTATTAGAGGTGGCAGCAGAATTGCTTTTAGCAACTCTTCATAGTAGAATTCAAGAATTCAAAATTAAGGGGATTTTGTCATAGAAGACTTTCAAGGAAGGAGTTAAATCTTCTTTTCTGCTGCTTCTCTACTGCTGGGACTGTGTAAATGATGATCTGTGAAACACATAAAGTTGGAAACTTTAACAGTTTCAACTACATATTAAATATTACTTTGAAAACCCTGTATGCTCTTCATGCAGCCTAGGTTCTCTAAAGCAATGTTACTTTTTGTTCCCTATACATAAGCCATGTGGAGATGAAAAACAAATTTAGCTTTCCTAATGAAGTGCCAGTTTGTCCTTTCCCACTGTCCTGGGTTGGCCATATGACCTGTTTGTATCCCCAGTCGTCCTCTTGCTTATGCTGGACATTAAGTTCTACAGCTTTAAGTTAGGCCCAGAGAGACAGAGAAAGTGAAAGTGGAGGGAAAAAAAAAAACACTCGCTGTTTGTCTGCAGGAGTCACATCTTATCACTTAGAAAGGCCTTGAGAGAGCGGAGAGGCTACATTCCAGCGGGACTGCGGTTTTTTTATTCTCTCGGGTGGGAGAGTTTCCTCGGAACTTTCTCGGCTTTTTGCAGGGAGAGACTTTGTTTCTTTTGCTGTGTATTTTTTCCTTTTTCCTCCTCCTGGGACTGGCTGGCATTGCGTGGGCCCAGGACACCAGGGAACCCCCGGGGGGCCCCCCCCTCCAACTTCTACAGCCGGGCCTGGCAATCGGCCCCCCCCCACTGGAGAACTGAACCGGACTCAGACGGACTCTGAATCTACCATCTCTTCAGAGGCAGGAGATGTTTCATTGCTTTCATATTATCCAGGGGTTTTTTTCCTATGCTTGTGAATATTCTATTTGTTAAATAAATAGTTTTTTCCACTTTTCTCTAAGGAAATTCTTCCCGGACCTGTAGGGGGAGGGGTGATTGGAATCGGCTCTTCCTAGAGGAGACCCCCCAGAGGTTTCCTCCTAAATATTTGCCCTAAACCAGGACACCCACTGCTAGACTCCTCTTTATGTCACAGCCACCATAAGTTATAGCCAGAGATGGTTGTGACATACTAAATTTCTTGTTAGGAGAGACTTGTGCCATCTATGAAGTGTTGAGAGGACTCAAAGCAAAGCTGGAGAATAATAATACATAATATTGTGTTGGTTTCAAGAGCTTTCTATGTGGCTGACCCAGACAAAGATCACATTTCACTTGTGTGTACTTTTTCAGAGAAGTGTGTGATATACTCCAAAAATTCACCTACAACGCTCTGTAAGAACATATCTACACATAATGTTATAGTATTTCTATTAAGCATTTAGGCCTACTTGTATTAAGCAATTATATATGTATAATTAAACATAACTTATATAGGCAGTGGCATACAAATATGACAAGGATTAAAATAAGAAAATATGAGCAAGACTGTCTGGGTTGCTGTAGTCCCTGGACTACACTGTAGTCAAGTCCAAGACAATATGTTAAATGTAAATATATGAGAACATAGAGTAAGTGTGCAAGCTGGATGTGGATAGGTAACACAAAAAAAAAATCTGAGATACATTAAATTAAATGAGATTGTGAAGCTGGCCTGTATTGTTTCTTATAATCTGCCTTTCCTGCTGTCCTCACTGTGTAATTTACAGCCATGTGGAATTTTCTTTGTTCCAAATCAGCAACTTGCTTTACCTTTGCAGCTGGGATTGAGGGAAAGTTCTGTGGCTGCCACATCTTTGTAGCAGGAATGGCACTCATTCTGTCACTGCCTGAGAAGGAGAGTGGTCATATCTATTCTGCCTTACAAGTGACTCACACAAATGTAGGCAAACATGCCAAAAGTCATGGCAAATGCAAGAATAAATGGCACCAGTCTGGCTGATCGTTACTGTTTCTTGAATCTTAACAAATGAAAAACAAAAAAAACAAAAACAACAACAGAAGTAAGGAGAGAGGAAATTAGAAGTGCTATTTGCTCTTTAAAAAAGCAACCAAACACTAAATAATGATATTCTGTGACAAAGCTATGCTTCAGGAATTACTCCTTTAAAACTTTCCCAGTGTAGTGTGAGGGCTATGTATCTCTGTAGATTTTGACCCAACAGGCAGCATCAAATTCATTGAGTTCATCATAAGCACACTGCATTCTGCCAGGATATTAAATAAAATTCTAGATTTCATGATTAACAAAGAATATCATACCCTCTAACCCCAGAAAAACGACATTTAGTTTCTTAGTTATGGGATCTCAGCAGGCTTTGCTTGTGACAAGAGTAAAAGTTATTTTCTCTCTATGTTATGTTTCTTTAGCAAATGTTTTAAAAATTGCTTGAAGAACCTAAAAGGTCATTTGAAAGTCTTATTTTTATTGTCACTGCCTCCAAAATACATTCCATAACTCAGTTTAATGTGATCTGCAGCAGGCCAAGAGTTTTACAAGCCAAGATATTATGTCTGGTCCAGTTAGAGACATGACAAAGTTCAGCGAAGCAGGGAGAGGGAAGATCTAGGTTGAGAAATGTAATTTTGCATTGTCTATAAAAACATGGAAGGAAAATATCTCCCTGCATTCAGTTTTGATGACAGAACATGTTCATGACCTAAGGTAGAGGAACCCTACCAAGCACTTTATGAGGAAACAGATAAATTACTGAGGACCTCTGTTTAACAGAATGTCAAGACAAGGTTCGCCCACCTCCTACAGCAGTTTTTGCTCCTGTAGATAACTCAACTCTCTCCTGGTTTCATCACCCACAAGCCTCCAGATTCAACAAGTCAGTGCAGAGAACATTGGGCCTGGAACTCTGGATGCTGCACCCATTCACTGTGTCTTCAGATGAGGAAATTACTGTAAATGGTGCATATTAGATACAATTTTTATATAAAGTGACCCTTTATCAGACTACTTTCATCTCCCTAAGTACATAATACTTCAAACACTAAGTGAATTCATTTGTGTCAGACTGGCCTGTTGCATTGTTAGGTTAAGAATTCCCTCATTTGAGTCTGGACCATGGTTCTATCAGCTGTTATCCTTCCAGCTGCCTGTTGATGGGGGACAGCTTTAATCTTGCCAGTAGCCACAGTATATTGCACTATTTGGCCCCTCATGCTTAATTTATACAAGTCAGCAGCCATCAGTTTTTATGGGAATCATTCTGTCACTGAAAAGATTCTCCACATCTTTGCTTTTTGTTATTTTCTTGACAATGCCATTATGATCATCAAAGTTCTTCACTGTTTCGAGCTCTTTTTTCCTAACTGCTGGCCTTAATGTCTTAAGTCACTGGGATATTTTAAACCCAAGTTATCATTCTCTGTATTAAAGGAGAGCCAAATTAGAACAGAGGGATGTTTTGTTTAATTGCAGCTGCATATGTCCCAACAGTTCATTGAGTATTGTCATTCCTACTTGTTTTGCAGTGGCACAAAAAATACAAGTGTGGGGTTCGTCTCTTGGGTGAATCATACATCAAACTCAGAACAGGGCACTGTTTACCACCTGCTACATACAGGACTTCTTTTCTTCAGTTATCAAAGGGTTAATACAAAAAGATCTTCGTTAATACTTCACTGTGTTTGATAGGTAGACATCTGGAAATTCAGAGACTTGCTTAATGTAAAGAAGGCTACTTGCTTTTCCATGAAGATGTTTTTACCATGGTATTTTAACTCCTAATTTTCTGAATATAAACTCCTGTAGTTTCCTTCAAAGAGACCTATATGTTATTGCAAATCCATTTGGCTTTTCCTAGTAAACTAGTAATTATATTACTCAGGCTGATGAAGGAATTTTAAAAACTGTTCTGCTTGGTGGAAGTTACAGTGGCACACATTTCCCTTTTAGTTGTTAGACAGAGTCTCAGCTCAACTATTTGTGCAGTAGCAATTGGACTGACCTAAACAAGGTTTTTCTGGATTTATCTTGTCATGAATAAGAGCAGAACTTAGCTTAGTGTTAGCAGAGTACATCAGTTCCTGTGAAAGGTTTACAGACAGGAATAACAATTTGTTCTCTTCCTGTCTGGCAAGAAAATATAGCTTTGTTTTACAGTAGTTACTGTGCTCAGTTTGCAAATGCGAGTGAGTGAGTGTGGCCTGAGAGAGTCAGGAATATTGTGAGAGCAGTCATGAATACATTTGGGTTGACAGTTTTGCAGAAGTGTCTAAAACGTGGAAATTCGTTCCACATTTGGTTTTCCAATTCACTTTTGCATCAGTGGGAAGATGTAATGTCATCTGGACAGCCACCCTGGGAAAGTTTGGTCCTCTGTATTTTTCAGCATGACACTGCTATCTGGTGGCCAGGCAAGCTACAGTCCATGCTTGCCTGTTGATGTTACAAATGGTACAGGAAAAAAAGCATTCCAGAGAGAGGCAGCTAAGCAGTGAAATACACAGGGAAATCTTTGGGTTTAATATGACAGAAATGTCTCTACTGCAGCTTGTTTGGATTTGTTCTTCCACTCCTGGTATAGTTCATTTTGATACAGAAATAAGCATTGAGTGATTCACTGAGACCTTAAAATGCTAAGGTATTCCAGAGCATATGTCTAGAAATTAACATTTGTCACCATGGACATTTTGGATATCAAATCTGAGAAGCCAAAAAGAGTGGCAGTGATGAGAACTGACTCAAAGTCCCATTTGGTATTCTTCACCAAGCAGGCCAGAACATTTTCTGAAGTTTATTTCTATTCTGGTAATGCTTTTTTAGTCTTTCTTAAACTTTGCTTTATCAGCTTCATTTAACCTTATAGTGCTTTATGCTAAGTATTGTTAAACTGGAGATATGTTGCTGATCAGTATTGCAGGGAAAACTGAGTATCCTAAAAGGCTGTCATGTAGACCCCTGGTGGTGTTTAATAGTACAAATAATGTAGGAGAAAGGAGTGAGCTTGGGGAAAAAAAAGGTTTCAGGTAAGGGTTTGATAATGGAAGAACTACACACGTGGCATTCCCAGCTCATTTGATTAACCTCAGTAACTGATGAAAGTGGTTTGACTATCAGGCATAGATTCCATTCATTCAACTTGCATGGTTCAGATGCCCCATATTCTTCCTTTATCTTATCCTCATGTTTTCTATGCCAGTCCCTTCCCTCCTCTCACTCCTGCTCAACCTTTGAGCGTGACCACCCAGTTTCAGTTACATGGACTGAATATCTCAATAAATGAGAGATCTTAATTGTGCTAAATGATTCAAGGACTCCTTGACCGCTATTTGCAACGGGTTTCTATAAAATTAGTTTCCTCTAGACTTCACTGTTTTGGGGCTCCAAATATATTCTGTTCAACATTAAGTCACTGTTTATGCTTTGCATGCAGCTTGAACTTCTCAATGTGCATTCTTGTACTTGAGGAACATCAAAATGTGAGCACCCCACTTGTGTGTTGGATTGAAGCCCATCCACCTGAAAATTATAGCACCAGTAAAACTAGGAGGACACTGATGCTTAGCTGTGCAGTCACACAATCACTCGTTTCTGAATAAAAAAGGCAATCAAAATTTTAAAAGTCTTGTCAGGGCTAGTGTTCAGAACACTCTATGGAAAATCAAGAAACAAGACTTTGGCTTAGATTTGTCATTTAAATTCAGCTAAAATGCTCAGACTACCAATGGCAAAGAAGACACAAATAGCATTAGGATGGGGGAACATTACAAAAGAAAGGGAGCATGTATGAAAACAGTAGTTTTAACTTTTTTAATCAACTATAAAGTAGCCGTGTTTATAGTCTTTTAACTTTGGGGAGGAGAGTTTTACACATTTAAAGGGTCTCAAAGGATTTCATAGTGATAAATTCAATAGAGTCCTATAAAGATCCCAAAGCTCTTTTTTAAAATTCTTATGAAATTTTAAAATAATAGGGCAGATGATACTTCTTGTGGACTGAAAATCAGCTGATACAATTTCAGAGAAAAGAAAGTCTTTAAAAGCTGAGATGTTTTTCCTTAAAACTTCTTGTCGACTAAATATCAAATGACAAATATATTTTTACCTGACTGTTTGGAGTTGATGTTGATGTTCCCATGAATTTGCCATAGGGCATTTTCCAGTGTTTCTGAACTTGAGGCCCTGAGTAGATAGCAACTTTTAATTTTATTGAGCTTGCATGTTAACAGGGTTTTTTGCAGCTAGAAGTTTTGTGTAATTATTGATTCTAATTGTTTGCATTTTCTTTGTTTTGTTTTGTTTTGTTTGGGTTTTTTTGGTTTTGCCTGCTTTTGGAATTCATGACTATGCAGTGAGAAGGACACTAAAGAGTGGGCTAACACCAGAAGAAGCCAAAGCACTGGGCCTCATCAGCACTTCTGAGATGCAGGTTTGACATCCCAGAGGTGCAAACCAGAAGAGCCGTTCATCTGAAGCACACAGGCTGACACCCTGCAGCGTGGCACTGGACTGCCAGCCTCCTCTGCTGCTCCCAACGTCCTGTCCTCTCTTAGTTCAATTGTAATAAGCAACAAAAAGCAACACCCCACAGCCAGGGCAGAAGAAGGGTGTGCCACAGCTCAGCATGACATCCAGATGGTAACTGAGGAAACATTTGAGGGTTCCTAAGTGAAAGCACATGGCTTCTTCTTCTCATGGTGTGTTGATGTGAGTGGGAGGGGGCTCTCTGAGTTATCTGTCATTATGTGAGCTGTGTTTACGTTGGCTTTCCTTGTGCCCTGTTTTAGTCATTGTAAATGTATGGCGTTCTGTCAATGCAAGGAACAGTCCTTAAAGAGGCAAAATAACTCCTGTTACAGCAACCCAAACTTTCCTCAAGCAGATTCATTAAGCAAAGGTGCACAGTGGGTACAACCCTGTGGTTTGTTGGGTTTTTTTTATTATTTTGCCACCAAAGAATGTAAAAATGTATGTGTACCTCTGTATATGTACAGAATGAATGTGTGGACATGTGTGCATGTATCTGTACATATACAGTCATGGTGTGAAATCATGCTTTTGCTGAAGCCAGCTGGACCATGATTTTCACTGTGGGGCCTTACTGTTCCCCCGGGACAGGAGGAAAAGAATGTCTTTTTTGCAGGAACTCAGTGTTGTTCAGTGTGATTCACCCTGTGGGGCAGGCCATGGCCTGCAATATAAGTGGAGAGTTCAGGATCCTGAATTCATGTGCATTAATGCACACTCATACTGTACCTAGCAGCATGCACACAGAGGAGAGAACACAATTCCCCCCCTCTTGCTGAGCTGTGGTTGTACTCTGCATTTGTACAGTTTCAGAGAGATCTACGTCAACAATTTTACATACTTGATAAATGCATTCGGATGCTAAGATCAAGAAGTTTTGTTCACTTGCCTGTGCCCTTCATGCTGCTTTTCTCTGCTGCAAGATAATGTGGTGGTAATTTTATTTCAATTTAATGAATCTGAATATGAAATAGCCCTGCTAAAAAGCCTGCTGTGTTTTTGCTGTTCTTTACTGGTTTTTTGTGATTATCCTTGATACAAATGGAGTGGGTACCACAGTGGACAACTCCAATATATTTGCCCTTATCTCACTGTTTTATAACTGACTTTTATAACTGCCCTCAGCATGTTTGAAGAACCTTTAGTCAACTCATCTGCCTTTAAGTGGAGGACACATACAGCTGTGAAGATGAATTTAACAGTCACCCCAGCCAGTGCTGAAGTATTTTGAAGAGAACTGCAAACAACAATAATTTGAAAGGGAACTTTTTAAGCCAAAGTCTGTATATGGCCAATTGATCCTCAAGAATGCACAAGATTGTCTCTTTCCATTGCCTTATCCTCTAAGATTAAGGGTATGTCTGCACAGCAGTAACAGCTGAGACTTTCTTCAAGCTGGTTAACTGAGGAACTGGAGCAGTTTAGTCATGGTAACAGGGTTAATTTTTGGCTGCAAAACACACTTGGAAAATAAAATAATAGTCTATGCTGGGGTCCTAATGCCATAGCTATGTCGCTTCTGGCACCCAGGCTAGGACAGGTACTGCAAGTTATTCTACTCTGCTCTCTTTAAGGACAGGATGATCGCTGAAGGTTGTTCAGGAGAGTTGAACCAAACACAATAAACCTTTGAAACCTTGTTCATCCATCACATCACAGTGAGCACAGCATCCAAGAGATGAGAGAGCCAGGTAGCTGGCTCAACACTGCAGTGAGACCTTTGGCTGAACATCCTACCTATGCTGTCCAACCTCTTGATTGTAACATTTCATTCTTTATCTGCCAATGCCTTGGATCTCCCATGGAATAAAAAGTCACTAATGAGCCATGATTCTTAAGAACAGCACTGAGTTTGATGTAGATTTCCCCTCAATTTGTTAAAAAGCCAATTTTACAAGTAGACAGAAGGCAGTAGTTGGGTAATCAATACAATATGTTGTTTATTTGAAGGCTATAGAAAGGAAGAAGCTGGTTAGGAAACAGAACTGGCATATAACTAATTTCACTGTAAAATATGCAAGACGTATGAGCATCTGGATTTTAAAGTGGATCTTTATGTGCTGCTCACCACTATGGACTTTTAAAATTTTGCTTGTGGATGCTTAGAACAAAGAACTGAAGGTAATGGGGGTTCGTGGAGGTGTTTGAAGTCTGAAACAGGAGGAAGACACCCTGAATGTAATGGTCATGTTGAGCTGTGCTACTTCGTAAGTGACAAAAAAAGCAAAAATGCAAAAAAGCGCATTTATGCTGACAAATCCTATGTTTGATTGGAGGGAGAAAATCAAACAAGTCTTCAAAAACAATATTTTAATTAAAATATGCTGAATGTGCAAAATTTGTGACCACTTGGCTGTTGGTGGCCACTTTCTAACAGGGAACAAATTTGTGTTTCATTTAAGCATAGTAGAGTGTCTGTCTCTGAAACATAACACAGCTGATGAATTACCAATAGTTAGGCATATATATTTTCCAAATTGTGCAAAAATTGTGCAAAACTTCATATGCTCCTTATCCAGAAGAACATTAAATATGGGGAATAATATAGGTGAGAGTAAGTTCAGTGAAAAAAAAGGGTGGTTGCATTCTCTGGATGCAGGTGTCTTACATGGGAAGCATATTCTTCCTTTTCTGTTTTTCCATGAAATTTTTCTTCCTGTTTGAGCTCTCCATCTGTAAAACTGATAGCAGCTTTTCTGAAGAATAATTTGGTTTTTCTTATGCACTAGTGTACAGTCAGATAAATTCCACTGTCCTCAGTGTTTATTGCAACAATATCATCAGACACAGGGTAGCCCTGTAACTACAGGAGAGATTTCCATTTGGTTCCTAATAAAAATGACTGACTAATCTGTAAGGTGGCAGTATTTCCTCCAGAGTCTGCCAGCATGTCCTGACTGTGGGAGCAACATTTGTTCCCCTTCACCCAACTAGGGGATTCCAGATGATATGGAGGAATTCATGATAGCTGTATGCCTCTCTCTGTGTTCTGAGGTTGTAACCTTCAGGTTTTGAGCTGCTGCCTGCCCTTCCATCGTTGGAAGAGCCCATCGTAAGGATGCAACACTTGTTTTAAGACAAGTTTTCTGTGAGATATGAATTGGTTTCTGACAAATATAAAAGTCTTGGATACACAGTGAAGTAACACATGTTCCCATTTCTCACTTAGAGATCCATGGAGGCTGTTTTTAAACACTTGCAGCCGTAATAACTACCTTGCTTCCCTTTCCCATAGAACCAGTCAGCTGCAAATGCAGTGCCCAGGGCACTGTTTGGCTGCCACCATAATGCCTTCCTGATCTGGATGCTGAGGTAAACTTTAGCACATGAAATAACTTCCAAAGGGAAGTTATCCTAATTTTCTTTCATCTCACTTGATGTTTAAAAGCAGACTGCATGCAAATACTTTCTATAATCTCACTCTCAAGTGGAGATAACACTCAGTAGCAGTTGCATGGTTGCAGTGAAGAAAACCCCAGGGAATGCTTTTGTGCCACACTCAAGAGTAACAGATCCCTCACAAAAGTTAAATTCATCACTCTTCACCTTTCAGTCAGGCCAGGCACCAAGCACATGGATTCCAGATGTTTTATAGCCCCTTGGCTGCTACGTATGACCTTTCTATTTGATAGCTCCTTGTCCATAATCCAAAATCAACAAAAAAAAAAAAAGTGGTTTAATGAGGGTCTTTCTTTCTCCCTTAAATGCTGGAAGTGGCGTCAAACATGGTTTTAAAAATACATTTCTTTTTCTCTTTTGACACCCTTCTTTAGTAAATCTCTGCAGTGATTGATTCTGTCAGCAAAGTAAGGCATCCATTTTGTAGATAGAAAATACTTTGGCTTTAGCATAATAGATAATCACATGTGAATATCAAGATAAGAGTTATTGTGCCAATTTAACAGAAATTTGGAGTCAGACTCTTGATGTGAGTGAACAGCAAGGGTGTCCTGTGAGGTTCTGCAGGACAGCACCTTAAATCCGTGGTGCTCTGTGCTCTAGATGTACCCTGGCCAACACTGAAAGCTAATGAGAAGTTACATTTGAGGACTTCAACAAGCACTGCACCCCAAGGGGCCGATGCCATTGTAGGTGCAGCAAATGGTTCTTTTTATCAGGCACCTGCCCTGCAGCAGCCTCCCTGGGGGTGTAACAACAACAAGTGTCTGTCCAAAATGCTTTGGAAATCGTGTGGCTGATGGCAGTAGTCTGTGTTCAGCTTCACTGTGCAGCTCAGATTATTGCAATGTTTTGACTTCACAGAGGTGAAATGGGAAGAAGGTGCCAGCCCACCAGTTTCACATCCTTCATCCTTCATCCTACCACTGCAGCTCACGGACAGGCTCACGCACTGCCTGCCTCTATCCAAAGGCTGCTCATGGTGCTTGGCAGAAGCAGGAGCATATTCCTCTCTCCTTTCTATTCCTGAAGCTCACTGCACATGTTCCAATCCTCTGGTTACCTTCAAGGTGTGCACTGGAGGGGAGCCAGGTGCTGGGACACAGTCAGATAGTGGCTCTGTGCTTGCAGCAGCAGGATGCAAGAAACACTGGTCTAAATTGGAAGGCATATGATTGATGTTGTTGTTGATGTTCCTCTGGAGGAAAAACTGCCAGGTACTTACAGGCTCTGAAAGAAAATAAACTGAAGTGTTTTTGAAAGAAAAAAAATTTGGTTGTAGGCAACCATTGAAAATCATTCACAAACATTTGAAGAGCATGTAAGGCCCATCTTCCTTTGCTTCAACTGGGGCAGCAACTGACTCAATTGGCATTTCAGATGTGACCCCAGTAAGTTTTTGGCAAGCAGTTTAATAGTTACATAGCATGTAGTGCGAGGAGTTTCAGAGATGTATAGTTCAATGTTTATGCCAAAAAAAAAATCTAATTAGTCCGTTTCACATTGAGTGGCAGATAGAGATATATTTTGTTTAATCACTATCTAATACAGAGGCTTCTGTGAAAGAAAAGGTTTATTTGTAGCATTGGATGCATTTCTCCTTTTTAAAGGCTGTCTTTGCGCATGTAGTGTCCTTTTTTGTGAGCTGGGAATTGTAAAAAAAATGTAAAGTAGAAAAGGACGTGTTTCTTAGACTAAGGAGAAATACTGTAAAATTGTGTAAATGTCACTACTCTTGTTTTTTCCATGTTCTGTGTAGCATAGTGTAAAATAGTCTCTCCAGCAGTGTTATTCTGTGAATTGTAATTTAAAAAACAAGCCATGCATGGTCAGAGATATTATCTACAGGTCCTTTTGGTTGAGTTTTCGGTTTTGTTTGTTGTTTTCTCATTTTAGGTTAATTCGTTCTATGTTAAATTTAATTGTCCATGAAAATGCATTTTTGTTTCTGTTTTATTTCATAAAGAACTTGAATTACTCTTTTAAGATTTTATTACACACAAAGCTCACCTACCATTTGTTTTGATCCTTCAGAAGCTGTGTCACGTTTAGTATAAACTACGGGGGATTTTGTTTTTATTTGCCTCTTCTCCCCCCACTCTTCCCACTTTACTGTCTGGAAAGATCCAATCACACCCTTTTTTTTTTTTCTGTGCCATGCAGGGTCAATATGGAAAACTCACCGCAGACCAGTGTCCAAAATTTCTTGGTATAAGTAGTTAAAAAGCTCACCTCTACAGCATTATGTAAACACATCTTGCAATAAAGCTTTATAAAGCACTCACTGGGCTGATTCTGGTTTTTTTTTATGAAGCAAATCATGGGAACTTGGATGGAAAATGGATGGGAAGGTGGACCATGAATTGTTTTATCTTCTATGTACCTGCAATGCCATCATGTGGACATCAAAACAGCTGCTATTAAGCCGTCTGGGTGGCCTGATCATAAAAAGCTGATCTTTTACACCTAATTCCACAGTTTGAGCCGAATTCCTAATCCTGAGTGAAGAAAGTGAAAATATGTCTGGTTCTCCAGGTTTTCAGCCATCCAGCCCTACAAATCCTCACTAAACATACGTGACACTTATTGCTGCCATTCACTTGGAGTTGGTTCCTGACTAAAAAATACTCTGTGCACAGAGTGCACAGTAAAGGTATGAGAAGCAAACATCAATAATATGAAAGAGAACCTGTATGTGGGGAAGCTTTTCACATCATCTCTGCATCAAAATGTGAAACACAGTCCCTGCCAGAGCTTCAGAGCTGTACAGGTGGCCTGTAAATAAACAAGACTTGCTTTTAAGTTGGGTGAAATATATTTCATGCACCATCGTGGAGTGTAATTTTCTGGTTGCCACCTATGAGCATGCCTTTACAAGCAGTGGTCTTGCAGTTTTCTCTCTTTGCTGATCTCTGATTCTTTCTTTTACTGCTATTTCCCAGCACTTGAGAGAGACTGAGCTGACAAATGTGGCCTCCCTGCCCCTACAGAAGATGAGCTGAGCTCTGCCCACAAGTTCGGTGACTATAATGACAAGGAGGGTCACAGTGACGTGGAGGAACACAAAATGCTCAGACTTCTGCTGCTAGTCCTGAGAAAAAGCCACTCACAATTGCTCTTTTGACTTGCACGTGTAATGAGGTCAAAATACATTATTCAGAGACAGCTGTACATGTTCATAGCAGCACCCTGGAAAATAAAGTAGGTTGACAGAGTCTGAGTGAGAATTTTCACCTGTGGTTTCTGAGACTGTAGGAGCTGATATACAAGGCTAGGTATGTAAGCCTTCCTTCTCTTTAATTAGTTTTTAAAGTTATTTCAAATTTTAAAAAAGGTGCTTTTTGGGATATGGCTGCATCCCTGAAAGAGCTGCTTAGCATTCCAGATGCACTGGTGTAAAGTCCAGAGGATGAAAGGCCACTAGCCAGAAATGTGGTAATGCTTTTTAAAATAAATATGTAAACCAAGTTTATTGGCCAGACACTTTTCTTTTCTATCACAGCCTATCCATTAGCAGCTCTAAATTCCAGATGTGCAGTGACAATGCGTATGTATATTTTTCAGACCTGGTGCCCAGTCAGAGCTCATATGTTGTCACAGAGAAGCCTCTGGCCTGTAGTCAGGGAACGAGTAAGTATGCAGATTATCCATTACACAGCTGCCTGCCCTGGTTTATAAACCCTTCAGAACAGTTTGAGAATACACAACTAAAGAAAAAGAAAAAAAACAGAACTATTTTTTTCCTATCATAACTTATCCAAGTTTTCTGATGGGAATGAAGTTTGGAAAAGGGAGAGGGCTGTTCTCAAAGCTTCATCTCTTGAGAGTTTCTTTGCAGGAAATGAAGAATGATGCATCTCTCTGATGAGAGGGACGTCGCTTGGGAAATCCTGAAAGGAACACAGCCTGCATGAAGTGTCATTCCAATGAGGGCCTCTCCACAGCTTTTCCTGAGAGAATTTTGAGTAGGAGCAAGACCCACCCATCTGGAGGTATTCTGCTCAAAAGTACTGATTCTCAGTTTGCAGGATTCAGAGTCCAATTGTCTCCAACACCAACCTCTCTCCCACTGCTCCACCAAGCTTGTCTTCTTGCTTGAGCCAATTCCAGAGCCTGTAATTTGTTATGGAGCTGGAAAACACCATGAAGCATGTCACTGTACAGAAGATGTGTACCTGCACTGGGGAGGGTGAGACTTTTTCCATGTCCCAGAGCTCATCCCTGGGCATATCCCGTTCTGTTACTGATGTTATGGTGAGCAGAAATGCTTTAAGCATATGCCAAAACCATACAAATAACTTTGCAACCCACTCTTGATGAGTACTCAGATCTTTCTGCCTAGAAAACAGACAAAATGAGTAGTCTTAACTTTTGTATGTCTTTTCCTTTGTTTGTTCCGTACTTAATACAAGAGGAACAGCAGTTAACAACCAACAAAGAAATTAACTGTCAGTGGAATCCACGGCACTTAAAACTGGACAAACTTGGAAGGCAAAGGTGAGTCAAAGCCATGTCATAGCCTCCAGTAAACATTCTACTCCTTCCATCTGAAGGCAGCTTTAGCCAAGCCTCTCTTGGAAGAGCTCTGCACTTGCTTTACAGCAGTGGTTTGAAATCTTATCCCTGGTACAGGGAGCACGAAGCTCTGCCAGAGCTCAGGTGAGACGCCATCAGGTGGCAAAGGCTCTGGAGTATCTCCACCTCTGGAATATCTCCACCTCTGGAGTATCTCCACCTCAGGAGTGTATCCACCACTGCAAAGGCGTGCACCATAACTGCCCATTGGATGTAATTGTGTGTACTGTGGACCTTGGAGTAACCTGTGGAAACACATTTCTCACAGGAATCTGAAAGCTACAGTAGGGTAAAACTTCTCCTTTTTAATAAAGCAGTGAAATACTGAGACTCTTGAACGAGGTGTCAAAAAAATGAATCCTCCTTCCATCATTGTCCAGGCTTCCTATAAATATGCACTGGGAGGCTTAAATAATCTTGGCAATATATAGCAAAGGAAAATTATTGTTAAAAAGAGGCCCTGGATATCGTTTCAACAAACTTTTTCCTTACATAAACTTATGGAAAATTATTGACCTCATAGAAGAGTCAAGAAAGAAAGAAACCTCTTCTTGTAAAATGGCGAGATACCTATGGAACATGGACTAGACTGCCTTCACCTAGGTCTGTCTGGAACACCTCCCAGATGTACTGCATTAATTATGGGGAGCAATGGCTGTGCAGGTTAATAAAAATCTAAATAATCCCAGTATCAACAGTTCTGATCTAAATAAAACTAGCTGTGAGCATAATGATAAAGAAAGTATATTGAAAATCAGGCAATAGTGACCAAAGCCAAATGAAAAGTTGATGCTATTGGCTCTGTGAGCCGTGGAAAGAGCCTGATGGACTTCAGCAAAGCTTGAATCAAGCCTCCAAAGATAACTGTTAGAATGTTAAATTAGATGGAAAATGGAATTTCTTCTCTGGCAAAAAAGGCCCTAAATCATTTTAACTTCACCAGTTACACTGGGGAATTCTCTTTCAAGAATGGACAGCACACCATAGCCTGAAAACCGAGTGAATCCTTGTTTCCAGAGAAATTATCTCAAATGTGTTCAGATTACAAGCATGTGGGACAAAACACAGTTAGCATCCAAAATTATATCGTCTGGAAATTCTACATCTTTTTAGAAGCCAAAACACTGCAAAGTCTGAAAACAAAACAACCTGAAACAGTCAATTGTAATTTTTATTCTTTTTTACTATGGAATGTGACAACCATTAAATTTCTTCATAGGAAAATAAAATTTCCATAGAAACTCTATTACTGTTACAAGATTTTTACCATTTCTTTACAGAAACACACTGGTAGACAGGTTAATAGGAACTAGCAAGTTTAAGGCTGGTCTTAAGAACTCTTAAGAAGTTTCTCACCAACCAATTTTGCTTAATGTAAATAGTTATTTCTCCAAATCTGCATCCTTTATGCAAAGCTAACTTGCACCATCTTTAGGGTTTTTTTACTTTCCTATGATGGGAATGATATAGTTGTCACACGTAATGATGAGTTAATTGCTTATTCTTTGATATCATATAAATCTTTCTAGAGGTAATCAGGTTATTCATAAAGTTGGGATTACTTGATATTAATTAATCTGAGAGTGGACCTTACATTATGGTATGTAAAAGATAAATATCCATAATTTCAAATACCTCTCAACAGCATTATATAGCTTATTCTTATGTCTCACTGCAAGTGGATTTTTGAATATTCAAGTGGATTCTATAGTGTGGTGACTTCTTGTTTTGACTTCAAAACATATTTTTTTCAAGGGGGGGAAGGAAGTGAAATAGTTACATAAGCGCTTTAACTTTGGGAAGTATTTAATAGTAAAGGGGGTCGACACTATTAAAAAGTAGCAGGGTTTACTGCTATTTTTATCTTTCAGAGCATGACTCTCCAAACAATGCTGAGGCCAAAGATCTGCCTCAGATTTCCTGAAGAATGATCAGCGCTTTGTTACCTATTTCTTACACATTCTTGGTATTCTCTTCTACAATCACAGGTTCCTGTGTGTTTAGACATCATAAGATAACAAGGTCCCAGTAAAGGGGAACACTTTAAGGCACATATGAAAATTCAGACTCCATCAAAGAGCACCCCCCACTTTGGAAAGGACACTGGGAAAGCAAGTAAGTTGGGTAACGGAAAGGAAAGCCACATCCACACCCAAGTCATCAATATAGGGTAAAAATAAACAAAGGAAGGCCTTAATTATGAAGACAAGATTCTTATTTTGATTTACAGGCAACCCCAACAAAGAGAAGTGCAGAGATCATTTTAGCAGCAACTCTTCAAGCATTGAACTAAATGAAGCCCAAATGCAGCAGTGAGTTGGAAGGTTGGGAAGGGGACATTTAGCTGAATGTGCAAGGTAGAAAGGCTTACTTTTACAGAAGTTTTGTATTAAATTACATGAAAAAAAAAAAATAAGGGGATTGATTATGACCTGTGTCACTATAAGGAGGGAAGGTCAGTGTGCAAGTACAAAGAGAGAAGATAAGAAAGGGGATATCACACTGACTGTTAAGTGGATTTGCCTAAGCAGACTATGTAGTCTGTTTTAAGATTTTGATAATTTCCAAAACTTCTTTCTTGAAGTGAGCAAAAATGTAAGTGCAACATAAATGAGGCATGGCTCACAAAAAGGAGCCTGCTGCCTCCAGACAATCACAAATTCTATGTGTGGCAGTGAGGGCATCACCTCTTGTTGGGCTATAATGAAATCCTGACTGAAGTATATGGGATAATCCCTGGTTCTGCTGGTGTTGCACCTCTGGCTGTGTCAGGAGTTTGTATTCCTCAGGCTCTGAGATCTGGGCTCTTGCTAGGGTGAGCATCATCAGCTTTGTGGCCTGTGACTCCTATTGTCATTATCTATATTGAAACAGCAGTGGACACAGAAATAGCCAGAAATTCTCCTTGGTGCTTGATGCTCTTCTCTTTTCCTTACATCAAGTTGCCTTAGAATGCCTTCAGGTAACACTTTGTACCCTTAGGATGGCTTAAAAAGGATGCAGTGCTGCTGGAATTGGTGAGAACACGTTGGAGGCTGCAGACAAGTCTCGGGGGGGGGCTGAATATTGTGGAGATGGCTGCAGTGAGCTTTTAATTGGAGCAGCTCTCGATAGGAAGTATTTACAGTACTAAAGTATACAGTATGCAGATAGGAGGATTTAGCAAATGTAGCAAATTTAGCTCCCCTAAGCAAGTAGAAGTTGGAGTGGGATTGTGTTGGTGATCCTGAATGCTCAATGAAATGTGGTGTTAATCCCCTTGTGGCCAGGGATCTCACAAGCATCACTGACAGAACCTTCAGTCAAACCTGGGGTTGTTGTCTATGTCAGTCACCCTTTATACACCCTGATGAAGTTATTCTCTCTTAGTAAACCATTTGAGTCAGCAGATACAGGCAAAGTTTAATGCAATTCATCCCCAGCTACCAAATCTGATCAGAGGAAATAGGAAGATGAGGGTCAAAAAGCTCTGTGGTCTCCCCAGTCAGACTGTTAGCAGCTTAATTTTCTCTAGGCAGTGAAAAGGGTGTAATTGTGGAGAGAAAGCAGACTTGCTTGTAGAAAATGTATGTTTTCCAAGGACCACAATTTGCAGGAAACTCTTAAAAAACCTTTATCAAAGGTATACCGTTTATGACAACATTGCCATCTCTGCAGTATTTAGGAGCAGTTTTCTTGCAGAGTACAAAGAGAATGTCTTTGAGAGGTGTTTCTAAATCCAGGTACAAAATGGTTGGCTTTCTCTTCCATCAGCTTGAAGGTTGTAGTTACTCATTATCATATATTACTGTTTCTGTCAATTTTTTGTATTTTTTTGGCACAAGGTTCCAGGAATTCATTGCATGTGATCTATAAATTTCCTTGCAGGGTCCCTGACACCGAGTGCCCACCCAGTGCCCAGGAATTAGAAGAGGCTCCTCAGAGGAGAACCCTGACCACACCCCATTTCCAACTAATATAACTGTGTTCTTTTTCTGTGTTTCCTTCCTGGGGCCCAGAAACAAGTAATCATAGGGTGAAATGCTCATTTTTTAATGTCATCTTCATATCTGATAGAGAAGCTACTACTAGCAAGTGAGGGAGACAAATAAGCTTATGCTCTCCTCTAGTTCATGACAAAAATTTTCTGACTTTATTCTGTGATTACTGGCAAAGACAAATGTAGAGACTTTGAAAAGGAGAAGATCAATATGAAAGTTGTAAAAAAACTCAGATTGTTAAAGGGAAGAAGATAAAATTTGGAGTGGTGGACAGGACATGATGACACACACACACAAGGACACATTATAGAATCCAGTCTGCAAAATCAAAGCAAGTAGAATGGAGATGGAACTTCTCTATGAGGAAAATAAAACCAGCAGTGTTTGTAAAGGTGATTATTCTTGGTGATCCTCCTGAAAATAAAAAAAAATAATGAAAGTAACTTTTTATAAGATATAGAGGTGATAGATTGGAAAGCTAAGCCAATATTGATATAAGGAATAGAATTTGCTTGTGTAAAGGAATAATCACTTTTTATACAGTTTTCTTATTGTAATATCTTCACTGGGAGTTTGAGACCTAGAGAACTGAAGCTGGAATAATAAAGGTGAAATATATAAGTCTGTGAGCCTTACTAGAGTGAGGCTGCTGAAATCCAGAAAAAAAAAAATCAAGACAATATGTAAAATTATAGAAAACACTGGTACTTAAGATTATAAGGTACTACTGCTAATATCAATACTTATGGTAAGAGTTGAAGAACTCACAGAAAAAGGGAGTTTAGAACAGATTGCTCTGACATGATGCTTTTGGACTATGTAAATGAATGTATGATTTTTGGATAGGTGGTGGATTAAATTTTGTAGGCAATTATATCTACTCATCTCTTTGGACTTGGCAGATAGGCAGAAAACAGAATATTTCTTTATTCTGATATCATAATACTGTTTTACTTCTATGAGCTACAGGGGTAAGTTTGGCCTCACAGCACAAATTGATGAACTTTCTTCCTTCTACTTTGAACATTAGACATCTTTGCAACTTGGAGCTGTAAGTGCATTTCAGAGTAGCCTGTAGTACCATTAGATACAGAATTGTTTCTAAAATACTTGGTCAGGGTTGCTTACCAAGAGTTTGATGTTGGATCAGACTAAAGGATGCTTGCATTCAATATGGCTACAGAATAAAACGGCACCTTGCCACAGCCACGAGGAAAAGAGATAATCTTTCCTTATTTCCATTATTAAATGTGAATGCAATCTTGAGTGCACCAATGTCAGACAATTTCTGGCTGTCAGTAAAGCCTGTTATTCTTAAGTGGATTTTCAACTACAGATATTTTTTCTGAGATGCTTTGACTTTGTAGCATGTGATAGCAAATGACTTCTTGAAAAATACATGAGTCTTAAGAGCAGCCCTGTCAACATTTTAAATGTTGCACCAACCAATTCAGGCTCTTAACTGAGAGGACTGTGGTTGCAAGATAACTGCCTTGTAGCAGTTTGTGTTTTCAAAGTCTTTACTTATACTTGGCAGAAATTGCATTATCCACAGTTTTGGAAAGAACTTTTGGCTGAAGTTTCTGGCTGTGATAAACCTTGTGCATATAGTTATGCCCAGAGAGTAATTGGCATTGACATAGACCACGAGTTCTTGGAGAGATATTTTTTTTTTTAATGATGATCATGTTCTCTCTGTGTCACCTCTGAAATTTTAAACTTGGTCTATGAGGCTACAAAATATCACTGCCATCTTAAATGTGTGTCTTTTACATTATAATGTACTGATTTCTGCTGTCAGGTGGAGCAGTTGCAACTACCACAATTTCATTGTATGTGTAAACAAGGACTTTAGTATTTATTTATAGTCCAGTTTCATCTCAGTACAATGTGCCAATGTCAGCTTGCCCAGATGTTCATACAGTGGAGCAGAAATTGAAAAAGGAAACAAAAAACCAAAACAAAGCACCAAACCCAGCCCAGACTGACCAAACCTAGTAATTCTAGAAGGTGGTCCTGAAAACTTCCCCAGGGGCTTTGTGTGGGGGATTTCACAGTGCACATTTGATTCGCTTCTCATAGGGATGACAAATTTCTACATTTCTGAAATGCAGAGCTGATGCCACCCCTTACACAGGTGTCAGGACATCTCAAGTCACCTCAACATCACCCAGAGCAGCACCCTCCAGAGATATGCAAGAGATTAGACAAGGCTTTATGAAGCTGTGAAGCATCTGGCATTGAATGTGTGGTTCTCTCTCTGCCTATGCTGCAGAGCGTATCTTGGCCAGGACAAGCAGGGAATCAAAAACCTTGCTGTGCTTTTATGTGAGTAGCTCCCAAAAATCTAAGAAAAGCAGAGAAGGTGTCTGAAGGAAGTGCTTAACTAGTGCCTTTAGAGCATGATGAGCCCAGCTCAGAACAGGTAATCATCACTTAGCTTAAGTGACTATTGTTCTTTTCACCTCCTCAACCTCTAACATATGCCAGCAGATGATCTGCATGTATAAAAACACCTTTGCAAACAGGCATCAGCCATGTGGGGCTTTCTTTCAATTAACTTATTTCCTACAAATGAACTTATTCCTACAGCACACATTAATCATATCACTGTCCTTGATTACCTCCAGTTGGAGCAATGCCATATTAATTTTTCCATTTGGTTTGTGGGGGATTAACAGAAGCCTGCCGTAGTCCAGTGGGTTAACCCTCTTACCCTCCCTGACTCCTGCACACTGTTTGGATTCCTGCTGGTATTCAAAGTATTATAAAAAATTTATTCCCCTGGACTAAAGATCCCCAGCAAAAAAATTCAGAACTTTAGCATCCAAGATATTCAGGACTAATGATTTTTTCCTAGTTTCTCTCTCACTGAATATTGCTTAGCAAAGTGTTTACAAGCTTACTTTTCTCTTATGATTATCTTCTTCTGTTTCTTTTCAAATGCAGAACAGAAATATTAATGTCATACTTCTGTCTTTTCTCCACCAACATTCCTACATGAACAGCCCCCCGATTACAAGAATTAATAACTATTATATTCAAATTTCTTCTTAACATTCATTGCTCTGCCAGTCATCATTTCTGTTTCTACCATCAACTTATTTTTCATTTGACATTTTTCACCTTACAGATTTCACTTCACCACTAAGAAAATTATGAGCTTGTAGCCAAAGCTATCTTCTTTCTTTGTTGGATAATCAATTATCTAATGAGCAGCTCTCACAGAACTCTCTAAGTTTTCTTTCACAGTTTTGTCTCTAAATTTTCCATTTCCCTTTATTTTCTTCCCATTTTTTTAACTTAAGTATCAAAAATACTCCTATGTGGAGTATTCTTCCTCCATATATAAACTGGTAATGATCACAGTGATTTCATATATTTTATCTGCCATTAAAACCTTCAAAAATTAGAAAGTGTTAAGAGTGTTACAGAGACAAACAGGGATTCAGTTACAGCGAACATTCAAAAAAATTGCAGCTGTAAATAATGAACATGGCAGTGTTCTTGAACCAGTTCCCGTACTTGTCTTCTATGAGATTTATTGGGCAAAATTTAAATGGTAAAAATGTCAGTAATCACAGTGCACTTTCTCTGAATATGGCTCCCCATACGTACTGTGTATCATAAACACTGTAAATAACCCTTTTTAAGTCCAGTCAGTTTGCAATCCTGCAAGTCATGTATTTTGTTACCCTGTTGACTTGGGAAGAAGCTGAATTACAGAAATAAAAGCTTAAAAGATGCATGGACTATCAGTGTGTAGAATTGTCTTTATTGGTCCTTATTTCCTGGCAGAAGGCATGGTTCAAATCATGCTATAAGCAAGTTTCTATTTCTGTGTGTACCAGAGCTCCACGTGTTGATGCAGCCAGTGAAATCTTGGTGCTCTTGCCTTCACTTGAAAATGCCACTGCAGAGGAGATCACTCATCACCAAGGTAGAACTTTTGCTTCTGTGCACTGAGTGCTCCTTGTTGGACCCAACCTGCTGGGTGTGGCCAGGTTTGTCAATACTGAAATTCTCATGTAATGAAATTCTCATTCCTCTGCCCAGGGACCTCCAGACAAGACAAAGGCCTCGTATTGGAGCTCTATACCTACCTGGTGCGAATCCTGCAGTTTAACTTTGAATTTTTTGCATTTAAGCCAAAATGCTTATATTTTTATCACTTGTTCTTATTAGTAACTTCAATGCAACTTCTCATTAGTATTCCTATTGATAATCACTTGAATTTTAAATTGTGAAAAGGGATGAAAAAGCCTTTTGGAAGTTTTCTTCTTGTGATGTGGAGATCCTGCAACAGGTTAGGTATCTCAGGAGGTAGATGCTGCAGGAAGCTCAAGACAGGAGAAACGTCCATGCAGAATGAGTAAAGAGTGTTTCCCATCTGAGACAGAGCTTTGAGATATTGTCTGTTGCATGATTATTGCCCTAATTTTACTGAAATATTAACTGTATTTGCCACTTAGTACATTTAGCTATGGCTGAGGGTGGATTCTCATTCATTCTTTTCCTCTGAATGAAGGTGACTGCTGAAGCAAAAGGTCACTGTGTTTTGCCTTCCTCTCTCTCTTTTTCTCTTTGTTATCTTGGAGACTTTGCAAGAACAACACACGTGACCTGAACTAAAAAGTGTCACTATAAGTGGTGTCATCCTGTCTCTTCTCATTTTAGCACTTCCCAGTGCACTGTGATGATTTTATTTTGGAGGGGGTCCTTGGCCAAGGATATTCCAGTCTAGTATATGGAATGAAGCTTGAACCTTCTGTATCTACAAGCCTTGATCTTTGAGGAAATAGCCTTTCATCTTGGAAGCTGGAGAGACTAAATAAACTTCTTTAAGCCACTCAATCAGCATAGAGAGGGATGTGGGGGATTAATGAGGCTTCAGAAAACTGCATTTTATTTGGAAGGGGCAATTTTAGGACAGGAATGAGTAATATTAGTGCACTCAAGAATTGATGTTGAAACCAGATTCAGTGAAGATGATCTCCAGGGTATTCTTCCTGATCCTTTTTATTACTTTGTTGTTGAAATTGTTTTCTAATATTATTTATTGTCTTAAATATCACATTCCCATCTCTTGAAGAAAAAAGGTTGCCCAGTCTTTCATCTTCTTCTGGTTATATTTCTTTGCCTTATTACACATTTGTTTTTATGAAGGATTTGATAATATTTTCCAAAAATTATTTAAGCTTTGGGTGTCTTTCTACAAGATATTTTTTTAGTTCAGCCAAGAATCTATGGGCCTAAGGCCCATCTCTTCCAATGACAGAAATCTCTCAAGTTAACTATTGTGAAGGATGTTGAGGGGGGCCATAAAAATGTATAAAAACTCTGATGACCTTATTACAGAGTAGTCACTGCATGAGTACATTGATTAAGTCTAAAAAGAGGCTGTAAGGAAACAATGACTCAAGATAAGCCATTCCACAAGAATAGGATAATAGGAGACCAACTGGCTCCGACAGCACTGGCTGTGATTTCCTGCTGAGACTATTGGACTGGTTTAGTCTGGAAGGGCAGCAGCCCAAGAACTGAAAAAAACAAAAGGAGTCCCTCTTTCCAGAGAGGTGCTGGCTATTGGAAAGGGAAATCATGCTGATTTCAAGACGCACAAGACCCCATATGTAGAAAGGAGCAGATGGCAAGGTCAACACAAACATGGGACAAAATGTTTAAAATAAATGCACATGCACTTGTTGCTGGTTTTAAAACCATTTGTGAGATTTATTTTTATTCCATAATGCTAAGGGAACATTATGCAGGTCTCTAATTTGCTGTGGCCTATAAGCAGATTCTTTGGGTTTATACAATTATTAGCAAGTCTTATATGTAACGAATTTGCTGGGGATATTATCTGCAGTGCACCAGCAAATGGAAGGAGTATCTGGAACAGCAGAGCTAGGATGCGACTCCCATGTGGTGATCTGTGGATCCACTCTCTCTTCTGTCACTGAAGAAGGTATTTCCTGGGAAATTCTTCACATCTCTTCCATGTTTGCATAGATATGCAAACTTAAAATTGTTCACATACATCACTTGCAAACTCATGTTTATCAAGTATTAGGACATTTAATCTCCAAGGACCATGTGTTTCTGAGCTGCCATTGTCTCTTGTGTATATTTCCATCAATATTTAGTGGAATAACAAGTTTGAGTTTGGGAAAATCTGTGTTGTTGCAATTCATTTTTAGCTGTGCAGTCTGGAAGCTGTCACCTCACCTTCTTGCTAAACTCCACATAAACCTGGTTGTTCAAAGCTCTATCCAGCCTGGCCTTGAACACTCCAAGGAATGGGGCATCCACAGCTTCTCTGGGCAAACTTTTCCAGTGTCTTACCCTCCTCCCAGTGAAGAATTTCTTCAGTTTAAAGCCATCCTCCCTTACCCTCTCACTATTTGCCTGTGTAAAAAGTCATTCTCCTTCTTTTCTATATGTCCCCCTGAGTACTGGAAGGTCCTCTAAAGTTTCCCCAAGCCTTCTCTTGCCCAGGCTGAACAGCCCCAGCTCTCCAGCCTGTCTGGACAGGAGAGCTGCTCCAGCCTGACAATCCTGGTGTTCCTCCTCTGCACCTGCTCCAACAGGTCCATGTCCTCCCTGTGCTGGCCCCCAGAGCTGATGCAGCACTGCAGGTGGGGTCTCAGCAGAGCAGAGCAGAGGGACAGAATCCCCTCCCTGCCCTGCTGCCCACGCTGCTTTGGATCCAGCCCAGGACACGTTTGGCTTTCTGGGCTGCCAGTGCTCTTTGCTGGGTCATGTCCAGCTCTTCATCCATGAGATCTCCCAAGTCTCCCTTCACAGGGAAGGACTGCCAATGAGTTCCTCCCCCAGCCTGTGCTCTTGTCTGGGATTACCCTGGCCGAGGTGCAGCACCTTGCCCTCAAATTTGTACTTCATGAGGTTCTCATGGCCCCACCTCTCAAGTTTGCCCAGGTCCCTCTGGATGGCATCCCATCCTGGTATTGTGCCAACTGCCCTGCTTAGCTTCCTTGCTGAGGGCTCTCACGATTCCCTCTGTCTGTGTTTTTGATGAAAATACTGGAGAACACTGATGGCAAGCAGAGCCCTGAGGGACAACACCCGCAACCGGCCTCAGCCAGGACATTGACCACAACTCTCTGGCTTTGTCCATTCAGCTAATTCCTTATCAACCAAATAGTCCACCCTCTGAACCCATGTCTCACCCACCTGGAGTTAAAGATGTCATGTGGGACACTGTTGAAAGCCTTACAGGAGTCTAGGTAGATCACATTGCTTGGTCTTCCCATGTTAACAGTCATAGAATGAATGTTGCAGGCCAATATTTCTGGAATCACAGAAGAGTTTTCATGGATTAATCAGTTCCATATTGACAGTAGTCAGCACATCATGAAAGGAGTCCTCATAATGTATTTAAAGTTATTAGCATGCTTTTATGTTATTTCTAATGCTGAAATGTTATTTTTTTCTATTTCTCTATAAAAGACAATATTAAGAGGATAGTTAAAGTCAGATTTTAAACCTATCAAAATTTTTTTATCTTAAAAAAAAAAGGAACTACCTGTAGTTTCACTGTATTGGTTGCAGAACATCTAATGAACAGCTGCTTTCTAAAGACAAATTTATTCAGATAATCTCACTGAATTGCTTTAGGTTCTGTCTAGCAACAAGTGTCAGAAACAACCTTCTTATGGCTCATACCCAACAGCAGCCAACACCTATCTTCTTTTTATTTGGTTTGGTTGGTTTTTTTTTTTTAAATAAATACGTAACACCCAAAACCATGTAGTGGGCATGTTTCCTGGGCATCCTTAGAGCATTAGCACTTGCACTCCTGCTGCCTCTTAAAGCTACTCTGAGGTCCATTTGCAAAATGGATTGTTTCTTATCAAGGGCCTACATTCCCCTTGGTTGCTTGCCATGAAGGGAAACAGCAGGTCATAAGTTACATGAAAAATGGGTAATAAACCCATGCAAAGGAAATAAATACACTGCAGCATGCTGCCAGCAGTTTCTGGAACATTGCTCAGCACTTGCATATCATGTCTTCAGGGCTCTGAGGAAAAAACATTGGGTGAGGGATGCTCACAACCACCTTGGCACACTTGTTCTGTCATTTGCACCATTTCTTTAAAATGAATGAAAATCTGAAGAATACCCCCAAAAGATTTCTCCCCCATTTAAACCTCCTGTGTGCATTATCCTGACTTCGAAGACTGACAAGAGTTCTCTTTTCTAGAAAGCTGTGGTATAGAGGACATGAGCACTTGGCAACCTCTCACCTCGCTGATTCTTTCATCACAGATATGAGAGCAGCAGCAGTTGTATGGAACTGATGGTTGAAGTGGGGAGAAAAAAGATGGAGGTGTAGTTTAAATTGCACCTGAAGCACTGTTTAGTAGAAATAAGACACCAGATGAGCAGTCGATTAGCAAAACACATTTGTAAAGTTTCATCTCAACATTTTGTGGGCGAGCCCTGTTCCAGGCTGGTGACATGAAGTAAATCAGGACACAGCAGAAGTAACTGAGATATTTTTGTATTGCCATACAGAAAATTGATTATTTATTTGGAAACATGAGACAAAGTCTTACAAAACAGGAAAAAAACTCTCCAGAACTATTCTGTCTATCTCTCTACCCCACAGCAGTACCAATCTTTCCTGAACCATGGCAGAACTGTATCTAGCCTGTTCTCACATCTCCCAGAGAAGTTGCAGCCTCAAAAGAAATTCTTTATGAAGATTTGTTACCCTAGCCTGTGGAGCTGTGCAATGACCACCAGACACTATTATATTTTTATTTACTGTAGATATGCAGACAGTGCATGCCTCTAGAGACTACACTCCTTAGACTAAGAAACGCCAATAATTTTCTCTTGGGCCATGGAATCAAGGAAAAATACACAAGAAACTGGGTTGGTGGAAGCTCTGCAAAGGTAAAATTCACTGAATAAGACCTGCTGTTTTGTGCTGTGTATCAGCCATATGCTGCACTTGATTAGGTGAAGCCTTATTTAAAGTCTATTCCACATACAAATTGGCATGAATTGGCTCTGACTGTAAACATCTCTTTAAACAGGTTCGTATCCTAACAAACAGATGATCTGTAGGTCTATTGTAGTTTTTGTTAGGATACGTTAAAAAATCGGCAGGGTTTATCTTAGGAAATTAAAAAAAAAAAAAGTCCATATGGTTCTGTATGAATGTCAGACCTCCAAAGGTAGGGAAGTGCTGTAAATACTTTGTTGTCTCTGTGCCAGATTCTTGCACTGAATCTTCCTGTGTGTAGAAATGTGATGACAAGGCCAAAAGAACTTCAGATTCAGTTGTTTAAAAACTTTGTTCTTTTGAATGCTACCTTAAGAAATCAGGGCAATTAGACATCAGAAGAAGCAATCAATTAATAGAAAGACTACAAAATGTACAAACAATCACAGTCCACTTTGATTAACTTCTAGACAGTACTTCAATCAAGGGGATGTTGTAAGCACCTTCATCCTAAAGTATGAACTGTATGAGAAAGAATGACAATTATTACCCTTCCACAGAAGGCTATTAATGCCAAATGACAGTCAAAATTTTCCCTATTTCATTTAATATAACTGATGTAAAGTATCTCCTCCATTTTTTCCTAATTCTCTTAGGAATCAGACTCCATAGTTACACAACAAATGTTTTACCCTTGCATTATCTCTTCCTTCCTAGAAACAAAAAGACTAGCATGACATAAAGAACAAGCCTCCATACTTAGCTGAGTTAGGGTTTAATAATTTTAAAAGTCTTCAAACTTTTGAAGTTCAGCATGCAAGCCCTGACTGTAGTGAAGGAGAAGAAAGGCTTGCATGAGGCCAGTGGTAGGGCTTTCATTTTTATCTCCCTGCCTCCCTCCCTGGGTATGTTTGGAAGGGGCTGCTTTAACCTGATGCCACCAGTATATTGGAGTTGTATCCTCCCCGTGGCCTCTCAGTTCTTTATGGGGAGAAGATGCACAGCTGAAGAGGAGATCAAACACATGACATTCCTTTGCATGATTTACACAACCAGCTTCATTGCATCAGGGATGCAGGCAGATGTCTGCAGGAGGAAAATGTCTACTCAGGTGCAATTCATATTTGGATGCCAGAAAGCTTGGGCCAAGGAAAGAGATAGATAGGCTTCATCTTGAAATGTGCTGAGGAGTGCCAATCTCACATATTTTAAGTTGCCCACACCAAGGACATTTGGGTGGGGTTGATAAATTTTTGACTGAGGTATTCAAAAAAAGTGCTAAATTAGAAAATATTTAACATACTAAATGAATTATTCAGTTTTAAAAATCCAATTTTTTTCCCTCTGCTACAGCTTCAAGCTGGCTTTAGGCTAAGGAGGAAAATGTAAGAGCATTGTTATACCTATGATGTGAGAGTTTTTTTTCAGGTGACCTTTCTTTTCTGGTGACCTTTTCTAAATACCCTGATCTTGTTTGAGTGTTAGCAAAGCCTAAAACTGGGATTCAAAAGAGTGTAATAAACAGACTTTGTTATCATACATTGTAGTCCCTGTACTGAACATGGCATCTCTCATGAAATGGGTGTTTTCTGGAGTACCTCAACTTTATTGCTTTAAATGGTATGCAGCTCTTGCTAGGAGGAGAAAATAATTGTTTCGTGGAGTCTGTTTAGACCCATACTTTTTGTCCAGAGCAGACAAAATTCTGGCATCTTGGCTATGGTTAAAACATAAAACTTTTCCTTTTACAGTTTTGATAACATATCAAGAAAACACTTCTTGCTGCAAGAAATTCAGAGTTGTGACTTATACAAAATAAATGAAACCCCCAAAAGTGCAAAACTGAAAATTATAAAACCACAGAAAGCAAAAAAACCCCATAAATTTCCCTTAGGGACAGACACCCAGGGGGATGGAAATTACTCATATAGAGTGTGCATATGTATATTAAAAGATGCTAATACCTTAACATAAGGAAGTGAGATTTATATTTTTTAGATTGTTGGGTTTTTTACTTTTGGCATTAATATGCCTCACTTATTTTCATCATAGTAAAACTTATGGATCAATTAGCTTTATTTTGTGTTGCTGTATTAAGCATTTTTGAGCCCACCATACTTCTCTCTGTGGACTTCTGGGGGGGGGGGGGGGAAAAAGGAACTGGAAAGCTGTTCTTTCCTTTATTTCAAACATGATCTTGGTCCTCCCTGGAGGAAACAGATTAAAAATATGGGAGATGCCTGCATTCCCTGAATCCACTGAGTAGAGGTATCTTTAATAATTCTTCTTTCTCTTCTGAAAGAGATGAATTTGCAGGTTGGAGGTTGGCCCGCTCCAATGTGCTACTGTGACCTTGCAGGCTCTGTACCTTCTGTCCTACATCAGCATAGGAGGGGACCCTCAGACCTGCCCTGTGCCAAGGGATCTGTTTCAGCACTGCAGCTGACAGGAAGGCTGCAGGTTATCTGAGTTTGCAGCCATCTAAAGATACAGATAACCTTTGAGTTCAGTTGAAGTTGTCACACCTTTTCAGTCTGTTTCTCTGCTCTTCATTCGCTCAATGGTTTGGTTTTTTTTAATCTTCTATATCCCACCATAAAGGCCCAGAGAAATATTTTTCCTATTTTTTCAACTCCCAGTAAAAAAGTATGGAGTGTATTTTCTCCCTGTAACACATCACAGTGGTGATAGAGCCAAGCTCTGAATGCAGAAATCAGTAATCCCAGGGCTGCCTTTAATCTATGTTTCTTTGTTGTGCTTGGAAGGAGACCACAGAGCTGATGCTGTCTCTGCTGCAGTATCACTGGGAATTACAGGTAGCCATAACCTTTATCATTCACCACGAATACATGTGAGATGTGACATAGAATAAGAAATGCCACATGGAGAGCTGTTTTATCTGCCATAATTCTGATCTATATTGCTTCGTTGAAATAGAAATAAAATTAACATTAATATTTAATGTTTCTAATACATAGATTAATTATTTCTGTGATAATCAGACATTCCCACTCTTTACTAGAAGGTATTACTTTAACAGCTGAAAGTCAAGAATACCAGGAGTTTGTCCCTTAAAATATTTTTTTTATTACAGTAACCTTATAACTATTCAATATTACATCATGCTCATTTCATTGCTAAAGCTGAGAACAATACTGCAATATGACTTTCTGTCCCCCCACCCCCCCAAACACACACTTTGAGGCATTTCAGGATGATTTGAGACATACATATATGTATATATATATATATATATATATTTCTCCTCTCCAGGCATTTTATATAGTCTTTGCAATAAAAGTCATAAGACTTTCAAAATATTGTACCAAAAGACATTTTTGGAAGAATAAGTTGACTTATGTCCTATATTATATACTCTCACAATATTCAGCAGAGAGAAACAAATCTTTGATCATACTTCCAGATGAAATATTTTTGTTAGTCTTTTTTTTACCATATAAAGTATTAATTGAACAATGATTCAGTAAAAAATGTGCATATGGAGACAGTTAGATCCACCCATGTTATTTCAAAGTGACTTGTTTGATGTTTCATATTGTTCAGCAGAAGAACATCATTAGAATATCCTCTCTGGCAAGAAAGGCTATCATATTGAAAAGGAACCTTGGCCTCGGATTTTTCTTTTCCTCTTTACTTTCAGTGAAAATCTGAAATTGCCCAAATATGATGCTGAACTGTGCATCAGTCTGGATTCTGAAATCTTTGCAGCTTCATGCTGACCAGACTCTGCACCCAGAGGGCATCACAGGCTCTACTGCCCCTTTTCCCCAGGGCTCCCCCTGTCCTGCCCAGGGCCAGGTCAGCCCCTGTGGACCCAGCTCTTGTCCCAGTGATGTTGCAGCAGAGTTGGTCTTGAGCATCCCACAGCCCTTCTTCACAGCAGATCACTTTATACAGGTGTTTTGAATGCCTTTCTGACAGCAAGAAATGACTACTCTGTCGGCTTCTTAGCTGATTTGCTTCACACTGGAAAAAGAAATAAAGTTTTATGCTGTACAGTTTTAATTGTTCTGTGGGGGTTTTTCTTTTCCTGATTATTCAATGTAATTTAGAATAGCTGTTTTACCTCATCTACACAGTATGTATGCATTTTTACCTGCAATGAACATGTTGCTGGGTGAGTGTGTTATGCCAATATTTTGGCAGAAGATGTGTCTTGTGGAAGCATCCAGAGGAGGCATTAATGAACACAGCTCCATTTGCATACGAGCCCCAAGAATTAGCTTGTTGGGAACCTCACCCTGAATATGGAATATATACCATGACTTCTTAATTAAATGGGAATTCTCAAATTGAATTTTTTTAAAGAAAATTTCTATTTTAATGTCATATTGTAATCCTTTTTACAAAGTGGGTTTCAAGAAAGGAACTGAAGGGGTAGAGGCATGGGAGGTTGAAGCCCACGTTGCAGCTTTTTCAAAGACATTTATAGCTTTTGGTGGTTATCTACTGTTACAATTCCAGCTCTTGGGAAGGCTATCTTGGCTGTTACTTACATAAATCAAATCATTCAACTTAATAAACCAAGGGTAGTTACTAAGATGGCTCAACAACATATTCACCAACGGTGTTTGACAGACATCTCAATATTTATCCAGTTCCCTTAAAGGCCTCTTAATCTGGAGAAAGAAACATAAGCCTGGTATGCTGAGCTAGAATAGACCAAATTTTGCCTGTCAGCAGCAGAAATACCAGCAACTGATGGTTAGTAACAGTTCACAGAATTTTTATTGTTGATGATGAATAGAGATGCTTGAATGTCATCTTTATTCCTGTGCTTGTGCAGCTCTGTGTCTGTACCATCTTGATGGCCACCGTGAGGCTGTTTTAGCTCTCAGCTTGAGGCAAGGCTGTGTGACAAAACAAGCAAAATGCCTATTTGTCAGGGAAAAGGATGGCAACTGGCACTGACCACAGAAATAATTCTCCTATTACTGGGTTTGGGACAGACCCATTTCCTCTTTAAATGGGGAGCGTTGACTGAGAAGCTGTATTTCATGGTTGATGGTTAGACGGTTGGTTAAGAGCTTTGAGTAAGCAAATGGAAAATATTTGAGTCAGAAGGAAATTAAGGGCAATAAAAAAGAAACCCTACCACACCTTTCATTTGGGTAGCTGCTCACAGTACATCTGTACATAAAGGAAACTGTCTTCCAATTGAAAAATCCAGTGTATTTCTTTCATAAAACTGCCAATCCTTAATAAGGCCTTACCCTGGTGCAGGAATAGATACAGGGGTCTAAACAGCAGCAAAAGCAAACCATCTGGTGAAAAGGAGGTGCACTGCCTTGAAAGGCAGCAGCAGCACAGTCTTTTGAAGGCAAACAAGGTTGCCAGTTTGCCAAAAAGATCACATGCCCTTGACTTAAGAAGTAGCTTTTGTTCCATTCAGCCATGCATGAAAGGTTGAAAGTCCTTAAGTTTTTTAAGCTATAAGCAATGCTGTATAGCCTAGAAATGCATTATTTTGCCCTACAAATCACTTCGATTCCTAAGTCATTATTATTACAATGGCACTGCTATTACAGCAGGGTATCAAACTTAAAACTCCTGTTGTTTTTGAACAGGAAATTAGCATCCACCTCCTTACCCCTCAGTTTAATGATTTATCATTTTTTCCCCTTAAGATTTTCAATACAACTTTAGAACTGAGAAGATAATTTTCTAATAAGTTGGTCAGTGATTGTACCACTTGAGAGACATTGGTATTAACGTGAAATACATACCTAAATGTTTTACCTACCGTTCTGTAAACTTATCCCAGATCTTGGAATGCTTCCTTGCTGCTGCCTGGATAATGCAATGATGATGGACTTTTTCCTCTGTAAAGATAGATTTCCCAATAAAAGTAGTGTTTTCTCCTCTTTTATAGTGGTCTTTAAAAGCATGCTTTGATGCAAAATCTGGTCGACACTACACATCATCTCAGTAAATGGTTCTTGTTCTGAGACTTCTTTGAAGACTCTCAGTGGCCTCTTCTGACATTAAAGTATGCCACTAGGAATATTAAATTACTGTCCCACCTGTTTCCTATACTGTGTTATGTACTCTAAAAGCTCTGCCAGAAACATGAAGCAAGTTATTTTACTATCAATAAAAGGCCTTGAAATTATATTGCATTGTATAAACAGATATTGTTTTGATATGTTTACAGATGCCTTTTTCTAGCCTATTATTAGAGATTATTTTGTTTGGTAAAAAGGTAGTATATGGCTGCACATATCTGTGTGTTACAAACAGTGAAAATACACACAGGTACAAGTTATAGCATTTATCTACAGCCTGTTCTTTGCTCTAGGTGAATGCCAAGCCTTATCAGTATGGAAGGTCCTTACAGTTACCATGGCCAAAGTGTTTTCATCAACATAATTTCTGGGGAAAATTATTATTCCCTGGGTTAATCTCCAAGTTTTCCCAAGTATTATCTGGTGTTTCCCAATTTGCTTAGTTAGAGCTCTGAACGTCCATGAGTCCTAATCCACAAAGTAGTGAACATGATAACATCTAATCATAATACCAAAGAGTATTTTCAATCAAATATTCATAAACTGCTTTCTATTCTGCAGAAATGGAGAGCCAATACAAGCTTTACTTTTATTGAGATAAATCTGCTTTCTGATAAAACTAAAGAAATTTCTTTTTAGCTCTCTGATGCTGCTCATTTCAGAAAGGAAAGGGCTCATCTTCTCCAGAGATTTTCCCAATATATTTTAGGCAGGCCAAGTTTTGTTACTGATCACATTATGCAATTCTTCAGCTGAGAAAAAGTTGCACCTCCCTAAATATGAACAGAATCTGTCCCAATGCTTAATTTTCATTGCTATTAACAAGGCAAAATGGAGGAAAAAAACCCCAAATAACCCATCCAAAATGCTGTCAGCTATTAAAGTCTGAATGTCAAATGGAACCAGAATAAGTACTGCTGTTGCTATAGTAACACATTAACTATAAAAAAATGTCTAGCCCTCTAAAAGCTTAAGTACATCCATATGCAACAGCTTACACGTACATATGTGATTTAAAGGATTCTTGGCCTTTCCCTTGGTAAAATTATATGTCTCCAATTGGAGATCTTTTAGTATCTCTTAGTTTCACTAATGAAAAGCAAACATGCTAGGAAATGGCAAATAAATTGCCTTCACCACATTATACCACTAAGAAGAGTACAACTAAGTACTAATTCAGGTCATGTAAGGTAAAAGGGAGACAGAAAAGATGTCTATTCATATCTCCTGCAAATATTTTGACTAGAGCAAAGAGAGCCTGGGAAAATCTGTGTGGTGAGCATGTAAGATATTGTAGCAGATAAAGCTTGTTCTCCAGGCTCAAGAGCTTAGAGAATGAACAGTTATCTCCAGAGAAAGCAGGAGAGAGGATAACTCTTCATCAGAAACCAAGGAGACAGAGCAAGAAGAAAAAAAAAGCACATAATACTCTCTGATCTAACAAGCTGGCTGGTCCCTCCAAGAGTCATCTATCAGACAATCCAGCATGGAGTTAATCTACCTGAGACCTTTTTTCAAAGGCAGAATGGCAGTGGCTCATATACAGACATGCAAGTTTGTTATGAGGTTATCTAATTTTTGAGTAACTAAATTACTAAGAGAATAAAACTTATTTTTTTTCCTACAAAGTAAATACGTGCTGTAAAAGCCCTATTCCACAGGAAGCTCATTCTTTGTCCAAAAAACTATTTTCTATATTTAGTCTTCTCTGGGTCAGGAGTAGATTCTCTGAACTTTTCTATAGCTGAAATATATTTTCTCATATATTTCAAAATGCCTGATGCTTTGTAGCTCTCATTACACAGCTCAGGTCCTTCCCACTCAGATCAGGATGGCCTGTCTGTGAGCCTGGATTCGCTCAATGGTATTCACACAACTAATCAGGGTGCTCAGTCAGGACAAAGAGGCAGCAGGCTCATGACAATGTGGAGACTTGAGGCATATGGAAATGCAGCCTTGGCATACAGAGCCACAGCAGGTACTGCAATGGATAAAAAGCATCTACGTCTGCAATAGGATGTCACCTGTCCACATTATCATCCTATGTTCTATTTGCTGTGCTATGTAGCATATTGATGTCTCATCTTTGTCCCATCTGTTGTTGTTTCCTAGGCTACAAAAGTTCTGCTCAGTATGTTTCTTCTTTCTGTCACTGCTTCTACATAAGCTTCTTCCTCCATCCTTCTTTCATTCACGCCTCATCTGCTCCCTTCTGCATCATTTCCCCACTTCTCAGCCTTGTACACCACCCTCTGTGGAGGGGACAAGCCCAAGGCAAGGTGAACACAAGTCAGCTGGCACCGAACCTGGGCCCAAAACTCTATAGCTGTTCTCCAGGACCTGTGCTTCTGTAAACAGCTCCCTTGCAAACAGCACTTCCTAAGAGTATTGTTTTCCAAAGCTGCCCATAGTTACAGATTTCAAAGTCTGTATCTTATATTACTATGAACTAGATGTATTTAACTTGAAAAAATAAGTTTATTTACTAGCTGGTCATTTTTAGGACAGCTTCCAAAAGTACACAAACACAACATCACACAAAATGTGTAAATCTTCCAAAGAGTGTTTTGGAATGGATTTGCATCCTTCATGGACTGGACAAAGACTGTGCACTTTGGCCTTTTTTCTGTGTGTAGTGATGCTGTGGTGTGATAGGATTCCTATTCACAGATAAACTGCACAGATTCACTGGAATTTCAAACCTGGAGCCCACTTACTGGCTACAGCTTTTTGCATTACTCAGGGAACTAACTACAAATAGTTCTTGATTATTCTCTGCTCAGTTCTCCTACCTAAAAGAATGCCCAAGCCCACAGGTATTAATCAGAGCTTCTCCCCTCTTCCTGCCATGCAGCAGTGGCACTGCTGGGAGAGACTGAACTAAACAGATTAGTCAAAAGAGAGTAACACATTTAAATCTATCAGAATTCCAGATGGGATGTTGCAATTTGTAGTGACACAGTGCCTGAGATCCTTGGTCAAGAAAGGCTTGCTTTGTTACTTGTAAAGTTCCTCCTGGTGGAAGGCTGATGAATCATTAATACCCAACAAGATTTTGAAGCTAATGGTGAACAATCAAAGTGCTTGTTTCCTCTCACATCCTACCCAAAACCCTCCACTTGTAGGACCACAAAGCAGTGAGGGTTGCACAGTTGCTAGATATGTAAAGACAGAAATATACAATGCATGAGCCTGTTTTATCCATGTTGTTCTTGTGTAATTCACTCACTCAGCACGTGGAGGGAGGGAGGGTGCAATGCAGGCTGCTCCCAGCCTTTCCCTAGCAGCACCTTCTACCTGCTGCTTGCCCAAGAAAGCACTGCTACAGCACTCCTCTAGCTACTTTAAACTAAATAGTCTTGAAATGACACTATTTGACATGAGAAAATCAGTCCAAGATTAGAACAGTTTTGTTCTCCTGTAAATTCTCACCAGACCTGTATGTAAGAGGAAAAGAATTTACAGTCATGAAATACCCTTGAGCTTTCCCTTTGGAAGCAAACCACTCTGTCCTGAGTCACCTGTCCTTGCCTGATTTGGTACTTTCCTTCAAGCTCCTTGGACCCCAAAATGAGAGACGTCAAAATGGAATATGGTATTTGTAGAGGGTTGATGTGTTGCTGTAGTGGAAAAAAAGGAAAAAAAAAAGAAAAAAGAAAAATACAGCCTGGTGATGGTGTGGTTCTATTTAATATTTTCAGAATAGTTTTAAGACTCTTTGGCCTAGAGATTTTTTTCTTATTTTCTTTTTTTTTTTTTCTTTCTAGCTGTGCAAGTGTCTTATGATTCCTGGCAGGTTTTCTGGTCTTGTTCTTTAGCACAAAGGCTGGACAATGAGCGCATGAGTTCAGAAGCATTTGCTTGTCTTAGCTGGGATCTCTGGCTTGCACCTCATTCCAGCACTAGTTTTGGTGCCATGCAGAACTTGCTGGCCAGTTTGAAATGATGACACAGAAAACACTGTGCTTAGAGGAGAGTCATTCCAAGTGTCCAGGCAGGAAAATTAAGCTGAAAAACTGACAAAACCAGATCTAACCTGCGGCTAAATGCTCAGGGCCAAATCCTCGGGTAGATTATATCATCATTAGGTCATTCATGTTAATGGAAGGATGTGCTGATTGACCGCCACTGAAGCTTTTAGCTGGCCTGTGTATGAGCCTGTTGAAATTAAGAGGGCTTTCCAATGAGTGATGTAATTTTGAGTCACTTTTTTGGTACATATTTTCTTTTTTCCCATTTTACTGTCTATCTTTCACTTACCAGGGCACCGTTGCCCTCATCACTGTCTCATTAGAGGATTCTAACTTTTCCCTTTCCAAGTCTTGGATAACCAATTACTAAACAGTCACTAATACCAGAAAAGATAGATTATTTAGTATCAAAAAGTAACCTTTCTAGTGCAACTCTTAGCATTGTCCTGTAAACAATGTGAATTTCAGGTCCCTTTGTCCCAGCTACTGTCTGGGCAGTTTAAGACCTCAATCACACAAGGTTTCAGCTACAGAAGACAACCAAACCTATTACTGCTATTGAGGATGTCTTTTCTGACTTCTCTTTGCAAAACAAGTGCGGAGATAAAAGAGCTCCAGTTGGTAATTCTTACAAACCATTTAGAAAATACTGAATGCTCTCAGTGCATGGGAAGCCCCCGGCTTTCTGCTTTGTCATGGTGAGAAGGTAAAGGAAGGCACTGAATGGGAAAGCAACCTTGACAAAAACCACATCATCTTCACAAAGCCTGATTAACCTCTCAAAGCTACTGCCATCAGATACTACTGAGTCTTCCAGAAATAGTATGGTTTCAGTATTATGACCAGACAGAATGAAAATACTCTCAGTACTCTGTACTTCAGTGGAGCTTTGAGCAGGCTTTTTTGCCTTCTGTATTTGAAATTTATTTCTTTCTAAAGCATTTAGTAGGGGCCTTCTGATGAAATTCGTTTCATGGTGTGATTCAGCCTGCAGTAAAAATTTTTATATTTCTATATTTTTATACACTTATATAATATGCCTTCGCCAACTAAGTAGCAGAACAGTATTCAGTCTTTATGTAAGACTTTTTATTCATGTATCAAAATACTTTCCATATAAAATTTATGGATATAGAAACTGAGACTGAAAGGAACAACTCAGTTTTTTGGTCTTAGAGATCACAAATAAAATACAGGTTTCTTAAACTAACCTAATTATCTTTGAAATTTGTCATGCTTGAAGATTGCATAATTCATGTGTATTCTTAATTAACTTTGTTTTGAAAAATCAAACTTAATTTAAGACAGAATTAGTCTAACTAATATATTTGCATACTGCTAATGGTATTTAATACATTATTACATAACTGCAATGTCATTTGGAAACATGAATAGTTCCAATGCAAAGGTCTGGTGGTGTAATAAGAGATCTCTTTGAGAAAATTATATGGTAGACTAACATCTTCTTTCTAAGAGAGGTAATAGGGATATTAGAGAGTAAAACCAGGGGTTAGCAGACCTCTGGGAGACCACAGACTATTGGTAATGAAGCCACAAGCTGCAACTAAGGACATTAAGTCAATCAGTAGTAGGACTGTTTTTGCTATACAACAAATGCCAAAGGACCTGGAAATTAAACAGGACTGAAAGGTACTGCCGACAGCATGTTCAGCTCCACAACAGGCACAGAATCTGGGAGAACCCTGACTTTAAAATCCAAGTCCTGGTTGACAAAGGCTCTATGTGTTTGAAAACATAAGTGAAAAAATTTATGTTGGAAAATCCCTTGAAAGGTTTAGAGTAGAAAGGAAGAGGCAGCCAGCTGTAAACCTGTGGAGGCAGAGAAGACATGCTGGCAAATAGCATTGCATGGTTGTCTCATCCTTGTGCTTCTTTCTCTAGGCATCCCCAGGATACCAGTGCCAGGGATGGGGTACTGGAAAAGAAATTTCTGATCTGCCCTGACAGAGCTATTCTTACATAACCTGCCTTCACAGATGGGTACCACCGTGGTAGAGTCTTATTGCACAAGGAAGTTGTATCACCAATTGCAGGCTCTGTATTCTGCTGAGTTCTGGTTTTTGGTGACATTGTGTCGTGCCCCATTTATTTCAAAGACTGGAGAAGCGATCAGTGCTATCTGTTTGTGGATCAGCAGCATCTTTTTGACTCTGCTAATTTCAGAGTACTGAGAGTCTGAAAAGTGGAATAAAAGAAACGTTTCTTGTAAAGAATTTTCAAATGATTCTGCATACAGTGGACACTAAATTGGGAAAACTGGCTGCAACCAGAGAAATTTGCTTAACATTACATGAATGGCCTCTGAGGAAAAAACGTCTCATAGTGATGACAACTGACTTTCTCATCTGAGGTCACTCCCCTTTTGTCACTGAAGTTCTTCCTTCACACTGGGCAGTAAGTCAGAAAGTCACTTTCTCTGGACTATTTGCTGAGCTTTAGTCTAGACTTAGAATCAAAATTCTCTAGTTTCTGAGCAGCTGTCATAAAAGTAATTTCCTAGAACAATAAATAACTAGACGAGAGTCTCAGATAGATAGTTTAAAAGCTACATTTATAGTAACAGTTTAACAAATGCTGCACATTTTTAATATAAATAACCCTATAAAGTTTTAAATGGTGCATGGGTCAATCTCACACTCCTCTTAAATTTGTTTCTTTGGAAACATAAAAGTGATGGAGTTCTAGCAGCACTTACGTTTGTGGGAACAAATTTTTGAGGTCATATATACTAACATATTAGTATTCATAAACACTAGACTTCATCTGTAACTGCTCAGATCAGAAGGGCCTTTGGTTCACACCCCTACTCCAGTTCCACATTTGTTTGTACATCCCAACCATAGCCAGAATTGCAAAAGTCTTGTGTTACCCCAAGGTATACAAAGCCACCCATTAAGAACTTCAAAGATTTAGGAAATTTCAAAAAATACCACTTAGGTTCAGGTCATTAAAGGACTTAGACATATTAAGATTGGCTAAGACTCAAGTCTAGAATGCAGATTCTACAAATCCTCAATAGGTGTATATGTGTTAAAGTCTGTGTTAAGCTTCTGATGTAAAGCATCACGAGTGCTCACCTGCTGAATTAATAACTCGTCTGAAAAAACAGAGTGACTCTCTGTTTTTCTGAAGTGTGGCCTCACATTCCATTCTTCAAGAGGCCCGAGCTCATTATAGAATCCAAAATGGAAATGAACAGCCCATCAAAGGAAGGACTTAAGCTTGCTGCTGCCTAACTGCCTTTTAATTGATGATTCATTATTTTCTTCACCTGAAGCTGCTAAGTCTTTGCAATATGTGAAGAGCCCCTCCATCAACTTGAGCTACAGGTTCTGCTTCAGGATGCCGTGGCCCCCATGTTCTTTCTGGGCTTTATCTCTGTGCTCTGTTCATTCTGGGACGCCAAGTGCCTATCTGCCTATGACACTCTGCAGTGCCTTTCTGAATCTTTAAGCACCTCGTTATCCTGGAAAATACGATTTACAATTTTGCTTGTATTTGATACTCACAAATAGATCTAAGGGATCGTCTTGCTGCCTCACAGAGTTCTTTCATTTCTTCATTATATTTACAAAGCAAAAAATTACATTTCTGATGAGAAGATTTGTCAGGTGAGCTGACAAATACTGGACTGAATAGATATATA
Source organism: Petroica traversi (assembly GCA_025920805.1). NCBI lineage: Eukaryota > Metazoa > Chordata > Aves > Passeriformes > Petroicidae > Petroica > Petroica traversi. The sequence goes on from JAHLSL010000056.1 coordinate 3,595,738, forward strand.
ATGTGCTGCAGAAAAAAAATAATATTATGTTATGCTGATCAGGTACATTTGTTACAAACTATTCCTCAATTAGTCCTTGGTGATAAATGCACAAATACATGGTCTCCCTGTAGTTCCCATCTTGCCTATCAGATGCTTTAGCACAATATTAACAGAAGCAAAGGATAAGATTATAAGCCAATGATGAAATATCTCAAGAAAAGACTTGCATAGGCATTAACTGAGATTAAATGAACTTCCTGATTTAAATCTTGAATTTTTGGGGTCTTGACTTAAATACAGGATTCAAAATTCTCTGACTGAAAGGGCATCAAAATGGTAAGGTATAATGCCTATGCTGTCTGCAGGGTCCTATGAAGACGTTTGGAGAGCAAAGTGAATCAGGCATACACATGAACAGCAATGGGAGTGAGGATCAAAGTGCAGTTTTTGTAAGGTTTTCTAAACATGCTGCAGACATTCTTGGCTGCCTGTAAACATCAGATAAAAGCCTACATAAAGATGGTGAAAAGAAGAATAATCGCCACATTTAGTGGACTTGCACGCCCAGATTAATAACTCGTGGCTAGGAGTTGATCTATAAGTGAGCAATATTTAGTAGGTGTGAGAAAGAAATTCCAACCATGTCTTGAACTGGAACATAGTTCAAATCCATGAAAAGAAAGCAGTGACTCAGTACCAACAGCTTAGAAATGAAATGTAATGAAGAACTGAAGTTAAAAGAAATGTTCAGGCCATATTGAAGAGATCAGACAGAGCCAGAAATAAGAAATACATCCTTGAAGGAATTTCATTGTAAACAGATGAGCCACAGCTATCATCTGACATTCTGAAGATAGGACAGTAAAGAAGGAGACATTCTCTCCAAAGTGAGAATAAATGTATGTTTTTGCTCAGATTGAAGTTGCATTTGGTTCCATAAACAAATAACATCAAACTCAAATAGATGCTAAAAGTACATACAGTTGGATTTATTTACAATATATAACTTTTCAGAATATCTATTGAAAAATGACTTCTGACAGGAAGAAAAATCATCATTAAAGACAAAAAAATTATTGGATAGGTCACAATAATCGAAAGACTGTACGGGTCTTGTTAACCACATAGGGACATCTACTACTTAAATTTGCAAAAGTCTTGTAAAAGAAATAAATAAGCATCATTATTTCCATTCAGCTGATATATAAACTCAGGAACAGGTGGGTTTGTCTGGTTCCTCTCATTGCTGTCTCCTGATCACCATGGCTTATCACAGGCTCAATGACAGAGATTTTTTGTGGGAGCTCATATATAAATTACTAGCAGGAAGACACTGATTTCATGCTGGTTATTCAATGGTTATCATAAACCATGAGCATTTCTGGGATATGCAAGTTAATATTACCTTCCCTAATTTTATTTGGCCTCAGCATTAGGTACCTCAGTCAACAGCTATTGTTTTCTGTCAGAAGAGATCGATCAAGATGACAAATTGCAAATAAAGTTTACAGATTTTTCCTTTTAAACAGGACCAAACCAAGCCCTGTGGGGAGATTTTCGCTTTGATCTATTGAAAGAGTCACTGGAAAGAAAAAGCACAATACTCCAAACCGAACATGTTGCTTCAAATCTCCATAACAGTGTGAGAAAGATATTGGCAGAACCTGTTTGCTCCTGTAAAACAGCAATCAAAGAGTGAAATCCTGACAATATTTGTTTACATCTGTAAACAGATATTTGATTTGCCAAAACTGCACTGCTGAAGAAGAGGCCTTAGTAATTGAAAATTTAGTGTTGGATTCATTTAATAATTTCTCCTGCCCTCCAGATGCCATTTAAAATATGTTCTCCATTCCCTATATATTTAAGTAATTTCTAGGAATACTTTACAATCCTATTTGTTTAACTGGTTAGGGTAAAGAAAAAAGGAAGGTACACAGGGCAGTGAAACTAAGTTTGCCAACTGATTTTCTGCAAATGCATCAGTTTCCAAGCTCTTTTGTCCACACTGAAGCTGGCTGACTGAATGCAAGCTCGATCAAAACCAGACTGGAAGACAACTGGCAAGAGGCAGAAGGGGGCTAGATGAGCTATAAAGGGCACAGAGGTGCTAAGGTTACACTTGTACAAAGTGCAGTCTGCATTAGAGGCAGCCTCACCTGGAAATACCCACAAGTATAGGGGAGATGCCTTCATACTCACAGGGACACACCCCTCTAGGTATGGACAAAAGTAGTTTTTCATAGTGCAGCACACTGGCATTCAGCTCTGATAGCAACTGCAAACTTCAGACTTCTCACAGGGCTTGAAAATCATTTGCAGGACCTCATTAAAGAGAACTCTGCTAAGCACAGAATGCTAAGAAAACATTGCCACTAGATGAGAGAACGATAGAGCTACAGCGAGCCATTAGAATCAGGTATCACTTTTTCCGTGTGCAATGCAAGATTTTCCAAGCCAGTGTCTGGAATGCAAACCCAAATACATCTGACTCTCAGATGAGGCTTTTATCTGGAGGAAAAATACTCCCAAGAAGCAAGTTTTCAAACTAAGAAGGGGGCAGACATAAAAATCAGGAATGATTTACCTTCAGTCTCATGTCCATATTGGCTTGTTTGCCAGGATGGCAGAGCCTGCAGGGTATCAGTGCAAGCTCTCCCCAGCAATGACAAAAATGCCATGAAAATATTGAACACACAAGATATTTTTAGCACCTGTGCTGTTCTTTTGCAGCTTTCCATGGCTGAATTCCATAAAGAACTGTTGGCCCTAATCACTGTAAGCCTCAGAGCCTGACAGCTGACTGGCATTGTTACAGCACCTCAGCATTTGGAAGGTGATCAGCACAGCACAGAACACACGCTAGAGTTCAACCTGCTAAAACAGCCTTTAAGGGTTTGAGAGAGTTTCCCAGAGAGGGACTACAGCATGGAAAACTCCTGCACAATGACCTTAGACATTTGCTCAGGAGATATTTGCACTGGATTCCCCCGTCTTGCTGCAAGGCTTTTTAAGGAAAAAACAAAGGCTGCAAATGTTCTGCAGAGCCTTTCCCAGCATTTCTCCTTTTCCACAATAAATTGGAAAGAGACTCTCCAAAATTAAAAGTGGTTTTTTTCTCTCCTACAAACTTGTAAGAAGACTACATTGACAATGGCAAAGTCCAAAGTCATTAGAAGCCCTTGGCAGAATGGGCAGAAAAGTGATTCCCAAATTCCAGCTGCCATGTGAAACTGTAAAACACCTCAAGCTCCTGCTTTCTTGATGTTTGAAGTCTTGTAATAAGAGTTAGGATAACAGCTTAGTTCAGCTCCTTCATGGTCTTCATGAGAGAAGTGGGGAGAGACTTCTCATTGGAGCCAGTTACTGGTGCCAGACAGCAGGGTTCATCCTCTGGCACCCATTCAGGCTGTGTCAACCAACCAGTTCAAATAAGGGAAAATTTTAATGCTGTCTTCCAGAGGACAAAAAGCACTTCTGAGAAACACAGCAAGGAAGAGGCCACCTGGGGCACCACAAACAGACCCAGTGCCATTAATGTTCCCCAGTCTCCAAGAGATAAATCATTCTTGGCTATAATCACACCTCCTTGCTTCAGGGATGTTAGATGCCAAAATTAGTAGTCTAAAGACTTCCTAGGTGTCTATAGTCAATGAGGAAAGAGCTTCCCAGAGGGCATAAAATGAGCTTCTCCTCTGCTGCCTTTCTCTGGAAGACCTTTCACCTTTCTCTGTTCACTACCAAAGGATCACAGATGATGAGTTGATTGACTTTTTCTTGTAAGCTTGGACTTGCTCCTCTTCTCCTGCTGCTCTGTGCAATGAAGACTGAAAAAAATTCCAACAGAGAGAATGAAATGAATATGCTCTTTCATAAATATTTCCACACATTTAACACCTTCTTCCTTCCCCACTCCTCAATTTCTCAAGGGAAACCTTTTTTTTTTCCTTTTTTAAGGAAAGCATATAAATTTTAGCTTCCTCAGACTGTCCTGACTTAACACCTTCTTTTGCAGGGCTTGGGTGGAAAATGCACAGATTTCTCAAAATGTCACTTTTTCTGACTGAAGAGCTTTTGCTCACAGCTGAGCACAGCTGTTGCCCACGAAACTGCTGTTTGTGAGATTCTATAAACAATTCCAGGTTGCAATAAATTCTGAGGCTTATTATTTGATAAATCATTTTAAAACACGTAATGCATAGCTTTACTTAAATGCATAAATACAGGGGTTGAAATTAAAGCATAATTTTCAAACTTTGTTCTGTATTTTCTGCCTGCTTAACAGCTTTTGCTTTGCTTTAGTGTCCATTTTGTTTAGAATGGAAAGTGCTGTATCCTACTTTTTAGCCCCAAATTCATAGTTAACATCTCTTTCTCTCCAGATCTTAAAAACTCCACCAGATTAGTTTTAAATCCAAAGACTTTAGAAAAACCCAAACCATCACATTATCCTTTTATCTGCCTTCTTAATTTGCAAGCACTTTCTCAGTTGGAGAGGTGGCAAATTTCCAAGCGTGTTCTCTGCTGGCTGTACTCTCAGGTGTCTGGGGTGTTGGCATTCAGAAAGACCCAGCAAGCACAGGCTGATGGGTAGGACAAAGGAACAGTGTTTCTAGGATGCCGTGGATGTGTTGGCTGGAAACACATTCTGCATGTTTCATATGTCCAAATACGAATCTGAGTTTCTGAAAGCTGTTACATGCTAAGGACAACATCAGACTTCTTATGATCAGTACCTGTTGATCTTGAAATAGACAGTGCATAAAGGGAAAAATGTATTTCAAAACCAAGGGACTGCAGAGGGAATTTGATAGCAAATCTATCTGAAGCTTGATTTTCTTTTTTCAGGGTTCCCTGCTTGGTAGATGAATAAGGACTAATAACATTACTGTCACCTCTTGTTATGTCATGCAGGCATCAAAGAATATTCTCTAAGACATCCTAGAAACAGGCAAAGAGTGTAGATAATCATTTGGCATCCCTTTTGCGTAGTGTGTCTCATTTCTGAAGATGAAACTGCTGGATGCTTCACTCAAATTCACTGGCTGTTCTTCAGCAATCTGGTACAGAGCGTACATGGGTAGAGCCTCAGAGAAGACCCCGGTAGGCAAGAACAGCTGCAAGTGTAAGTGACTGTCATCCATAGATTTTAGAGACTTCTTTTCATCTCCTCATTACTCAGTGTATTTGAGAACTCAGCCTCTTTGGTACATATCAAGGCAAGTTGGTAGCAGCTTGTGAGTGGAGGTGAAAAGCAATCAGACATTTGACAGGGAAATGTTCAGACTCCCAGGACATGGGTCTTATAAAGCTTTACTATGAGAATGCTTTTTAGGGTGAGGCTGAATGGGAAAAATACAGCCCATTCTCTCCAATCTTGCAACAGATGCCTACAAGGCATTACCAAGATATAGAAAGACCAAATAAATTCATATGAAAGTAAGTATAAAAGGGCTCTTTTAAGAAAGTTAGCATCCTCTTTTTTTCATCTTTCTTTTCAACAACTGGTACTTTCAAATTCTCAATAGTTTTATTGTCATGGACCTGACCACATATGCTTCCTTCTGGGGGTTTGGCACCCTGGGCTCAGGGCCAGTTTTGATAACAGAGATGTTCAGTAGAGAAGCCCCTCCTTCACCTGGTACTTGTAAAATACTTGCTCAGGCTCTTGCTTTTTGCCTGAGCTTCATTGCTGGTTCACCTGTGCCCACCCTTTTGCTGCCCTGATTTTGGTCCTGATCCTCAGCCACTGTCTTGACTTTCTGCCTTGTCCTTGAAACTGTCCCATCCCCATGGACTTTCCTGGCAATTTGGACTGTTAGCTAAGGCTGGTTGTCATTGCAGGCCTACTCTGTGAGATGGGAGAAGATGAGCTGGAGCCAAAACTCACACACAGGCACTGACTGTACCCACACAGGTGCAGATCCACAGCAGCAAAGCAGAAGGAACAGAGCAGGTCCAGTGCTGCCAAGATTACTACTCAACATCTATTTTCATTTCAAATATTACCCATCATTGCCTTCTGGCTTCCACTATGGCTAATGAAAAACAGCATCTAGTGGATGATGCTGATCAAAACAGAGACTTATCTCATGTAAAATCTTATCTATACCCAGCTCTGGTCCTTAGATAAGGTAGTTGTCCAGGACTCCTGTAACTATCATATGAGAACATGTCTTGTGGAGAGGCAAAAAAAAAATGGTGATCCTTTACAAAAGAGCCAGACATTGCATCATCTCCGACTGGGGTCAGAACCAGCCATAATGATTCATGGTTACTGTGAAGCCACAGAAACTCAGGAAGACCCATATGCTACATGAGATATGGCAGCCAACCTGCTAGTAGGACAGATGGCTTGGAAAATTTCATATTACTGCTTTCTCCCACATGAAGCCCCCAGATATTTAAGATATCTGTCCTAAACACATAAAACTTTCTATCAACTGAGATGTAGATGCTTCAGGTGCTATCTCTCTTGGTATTACTGCCAGTTTCCAGGGTAGTTGTGTCTCCCTGGAATTATAAAGCAATTTCTCTTGTGACATAGAGCAGAAAGTGCATGTTGAAGCTACTTTCTGCAGTGTATTCCCTTAAAAACTAAGAAGCCATCCTTACACCAGTTATTTGACTTCACTTGGGATACTTGGGAAGTGTCCTGGAAAACACTGGAGCACTCTTTTACACTCTCAGTTAGGATTGGGCCCAGTAACAGACACTGTTTCACTGTGATGAAGCAATTCTTTCTTCTTTCAACACAAGACTTTGTACTGAATGGCCAAAATTAACCTCTGTCATTAGAAGAATATGATGAAAATCTGTAGTAGCCTATAGTGCTCCTTCTGGGCCTCAAAATAACTTCTCTGAGCTGGTTCTTAGAAGGACTTTATAAAAAGATAAATCAGGAGGACAGCATTTCTCTATCCCATTTCTTTTTAAACTGAATGTTCATGATCCACCCAGGACAAAGAATTGCATTTCCATGATGAATACAAAAACTTTTTTGGCACTCTCTGGCTTCCATGCACCTTTTGGTCTAGAGAGCATATTTTTCTTTTGCAGAATGAAAAGAACAACCTAAAATGTCAACTTGATGAGCACAGTGAAGGAGATTGCAACCTGTGTTATTTTGACATATATATGTCTGTGCTAATTTAGGTCTGGTAGACCAAAATACAATTTTGGTATTGGTATATCACCATTTTCCTCTCTGCAGAATGTGCAGGACTGAGTCATTTTCTAAAAAACAGAAGGAGTCAGAAAAGCTGTAACAGTTTTGACCATCAATGTTATTTCATTATTAACTTGGCCCTGTCTGATCTTTACAGCCATGGTGTTGAGCTTGATTCTTTTGTCATCCTTCTTTATTTACTTCTCCAACAGTAGTTACTCATTGCCAGAAATTACATATGCTGGGCAGATGTAGAATCCAGATATTATTGTGAGTTTTATTTCTCCAGGACTGATATCTGATCTTACCTTTTGCTCCTCTCCTTGTTTGTTTGAGAGTCCTTTTAATACCATTTTTTGCTGGTATTGTGGCTTTGCAACAGCAGTTTCACATGCAGTGCCAGCTTCTGGGAGCAGCTGAAAAGATTCTGAATGCTGTGCCACAAGCCAAGCTCTGAAAAAATAGCTTGAACTCTCTGGTTAGACACTTGAGGAACAGCCATTTTTGGACCTGCTCTTGTTCAGACTACAATTAAGAGAGAATTTTGCTGCTAGTTTTTGGGAAGCAAGATTATCCCTGTACAGTCTTGTTTCAAAACTTGGGAAAAGAGTTTACATTCTGGTTTAAGTAAAATTCAGAGGAGCTTAATTATGAAGAATTGGCACAGAGGAACTTCATCAAAAATCCCAGTAATTCCTAATTCTGTTCCTTCTTTTATGAGCTCTGAAACAGTATGACACATCAATATTCTGTCACATAGCATTCATGTATGTATTGCAAGGCTATCATTACTGTAAAACAAATTAACACCTCATATTGCATTCTGGAGGACATCTGAGACAATAAATCATCTTATTTGGATTTGCATGGGCTTGCAAACAGCTTACTTGCTGTTTTCTAAGCAGTACTGATTACTTATTAACTGATAATAATTCCTCTGAAGTAACAACTACTGGTATAACAGGCTTATATTTTGCTATTATTTGTTCCATCCCTCCTCCTTTTGAGTTCTGATGACATTGCTGCAAGATGCATCCATGCTTTTCCAGAGTAACAGCAATTCTGCAATGATTCTTAAGCCAAAAATATACTGACAGAGTTATTTATACTTATGCTGTGCACAAGCTTGAGTATCTTGCAAAATTAATACTTCCAGTCACTAAATTAATCTTCCTCTTATTCTTGCATAAAAATAAAAATCCTCTTAAATCTGATATCTGAGAATAATTTTTAAAACACAGAGATCACGTTACAATCTATCATGATTGTAACATGAAGTAATTCAGTGACTGGAGTGTTGTGCAATTATCCTACCCAGTCAATAGGTTTGCTTTGTGGGTACGACAGCCTGCACATCACTCTGTGCTAACTTCACTGCTGCTGAGTGACTGCCATAAATCATTCATCTCCACCACTGTCAGAATGATAAACAATCTCCAACTCATCTCCAAGATAATGTTCTGAAGCAGGATTGAGAAGCTGCAATTCCTCATTACATTCCAGGTGTGTCTGGAAAAAGTAATAGCAAGGCACACCTGGAAAGAGGTTGTACAGAGAGGTGTGGGGAATGATTAATGTTACCATTGCATTGCCTAATCCTTCTAATGCAATCTGATAAGAATGCATAAACTGTTTGAACAGTAGTGCCTTGAAAATTGTTGATATTATTAACGGCACATACATTATGTAGGCAAATCTATAAGAATGTAATTTTGAACTTTACAGATTTGTTTAAGCACAGTAAAGGGTGTAGCCACAGGTAAGTGCTATTGAACTTGTCTTAAAATGAGTGAATCCAATATACAAAGAGGTCAACTTGTACCCAAAAGTGATGTTAGTTTTCCTGATTCCCAGTACAATCGCTAAATATTGAAAGAGATCCTCTGTGTTCCCATGTGGGGACCAAAGCTGAATAATGTGCATCTAGAGGAGCACCTGGCTCTCTTCCAAACAACAAGGAATCCTGGAGAGGTGGTGTGGTTAGAAATCTTCTGATTCCTAACAGGACAACCATTTCTGGATGTTTCACCTTTCAGTAGGTGTCAAACTTTTGACCTGTTATGGTGGAAAATATCCCGAAATTAAACTCTTACAAATTATTTGTTTACGTAAATTAGCTAAAATAGTTAGCTGCTGTACAGCTTTGGTTTGCATTCTGGTAGCTCTCTCTAGTGAGACTGAGTCATCACCAGCAGGACCAAGAACAAGGTTATCAAACCTTTCATTATCAAATCTTTTTTTAATCAAAAATGTGCTTTTTTTCAATTATTTCCTAATTTTCAGAGACCTAAACTTGCTTTCAATTTCTCTTCTTTTCTCCTTGTTTTCTTCCCTCTTTTTACTTCTCTAAGAAATTGTTATCTAACATCTTCCCTCTATTACTTTATTTTTAGATACTCTTCTTCCTGCCAGGAATTTTTCAGCAGTTCCATACCTTTGAAAAAATATGTGAGTGCAGATCTGATAACTCCTTCAGAATTGGAGCAATTGTGCATAGTTGTAGAATAGCAAAGAAGAAAAGTAGTCAGGAAAATAAAAAAGGCAACCCAAAATAAACCTTGAACTTTGTTCATTTTTTACACTCACAGGAAAAAAGTAGGAGCAGGGAAAAACATAAATATTTGAATAGTCTCTTCTGAAAGGTCACAAACGTGGGTGGAAAAAAAAATCTCTACTATTAAGCCTTCAAAATCAAAGAATGACAAGATATTTCATAAAATTATTTTTCCATTATTTGAACCAGGTCAGGACTAAATGTTCAATTCTGGACAAAACTCAATGACTGTAGCAGTGTTTAATAGTTAGAGAACTTGTATGAGTCATACTATGATTTATACCTCATTATGTGTCCATAAGCTAATAGGATGGTGGGGCAATGGTCAGGGAACGGGTGCAGTATCTTTTGTGCCAGGATTTTAGCATTTGGGTGGTGTGTTAAAACTCTTACTTTAAATAACAGAGGTACAGCAGTTAGCTGGATATTAAAAAAATCTATTAAAAAAAAAAAAAAATCCAAAAAACCCTGACCAAACAAACACCAATGAAAAATAAGTGTTTCTGTATTGAGTCCCAAAATGTCTTTTTTTTTTTTTTTTTTCCCCAATGAGTACAAGTTCATGCAAGATGGATAATCATTAAATCTGGGATTTAGATTTTCTCAAATTTTGCAGTGTTTGAAGTCCAGAGCCAGATCTGAATTGCACAGTTCAAGCCTAATAAAATAAAGACAGGTGAAGTCCAGGAAACTTACAGGAATCAGTGGAAGTTTTATTATGTGCTCAAGAGGAGAAAGGATTTCACTCCAAGATGCACCTGGAATCAGAGAGCTTCATTTTATTAAAGTTATGCAAAAATATAACTGTTTATGACTGAGAATTTGTGTAGTCAGAGAAAAGGATGAAGCGTGAAAAGTCCTATTAACTTTGTCATTAAAATCCAAAGGATATGTGTGTAGACTACAGTTGTTACACCCAGGCTTTTCTAGATGAATGAACACCAGGATTAAATCAAGCTAAATTTCAGAAAGCTACGAGTATATGTGATGGCAGGAATGCCTCTAATGCATTTTCTTAGCCAAAAGGATTTTGGACTTCTGCCATTTCAGAAGAGTCACCAGGTAGTAGCATTTTTTAGGGCTGGAACAATTAGGACAAACTCAAAACACATATAAATAAATTACAATAATACATTAGCAGTTATCTATTATTATTTCTGTTGGAATCCACAGGAAAAAAAGATTACAGTGTATAACACCAAAAAAAAATCCATGGAAAAATGTGAACAAAACAGTCTAGAAATCAAAACAAGCCAAGTCTGGCTTTTGGTGCAAATAACTTTGTCTGAAATCTTCTTTCTGTCTTGTAAATAATAAACCTATTTCTATCACTTGCAGGATTTGGATTCCTGTTGATACAGAGCTATAACAGCAAGCCATGTATGACTCCAATAAGACATGATAATATTCTGTAAGATCATCGGTTGGACCTTTATACTGGAAATACCTGGCTCTGTCACTATGTGAGAAACCATGCCAAGGCATGAAAATAATGTGATTCTTTTAAAGAGAAATGTTGTTTAAAATACCCTATCCTGCTTTATAGGCCAACCATCCAAAAATTATTATACTTTGGAGCTATTGGAAGACAGATGATCTGAAAGCATGTTTATTTTTAAATGGTATACTATATAAAAAACATTACACGTATCAGTGACTTTGACAAACTCCTGTTTATTTTGAGTAATGCCTTTTGCAAATTGCTTTGTAAATGCCAATCGATGTGGCGTTTTGAAATCAGTCAGAGCTGCTGAACCTGGCAGACAGCTTCAAACCATCTGAGTGTCCATTTAACAACATTTCATGACAAGGCAACTTGTGCCAGGGCAGTTTTTGGGAACACAGTGATTCATCCCATTTACCTAGCTCAGTGTAATAGCTGACAGCCCATAGTACCATGCAGAGCTGCAGCTGTGACAGTGCAGTTGTGAGCAGCATGTGACAGAACTGTGACTCTGGAAGAGCGGAGCTGTGTCACTGCCCCATCCCAGCTCTAACCCATTAGACAATTCTGGTTTGCACAGCAAAAACAAGCTGAGAGAGACTGAAATGTTAAAGGTTAATGACTCGAACAATTGGCCATTTTTAAAAGCAGCAGTATTTTCTGAGGCAGCTTTCCATGTCCAAATCAAAGGGGAGGAGGAGAGTTTTTGGGTGTGTGGTAGAAAAATCTCTGATCTCTAAGAACAGCCCAGATGCAGAGGGAATGAGTACTCTCCACCGGAGGCTGACTACAACAAACTAACTTTTGTTTACCTCTAAGTTGGTTTTTTGAGCCAGAAAAAAGGAAAGGCAGATCCTTGGAAGTGGGACAATGCTTTTTAGCATGTCAGTGTCCTCCATCCTGATAAGGCTCAGGTGTAAAACTTCCTCTGTGGGAGGTATAGGAACATTCACACATAGGTCTGAATGTGCTTATCCCTTCTGATGATGACTGGCACAGCTACACTGGCATGAGAGGCAGCTGTCATGTTTTTAAAATGTGTCATAAGCCATCAAAACCTCCAAAGTGCTGCCAAACTAATATCTGGGCCCTTCCACCAGAGGTGTCCTTCCACCCTCAGCCACAGCATTGCACAAGACAGGGTTAAACTCCCACTCCAGGTGAGGTCCCTGGGTGTTCCCACCTGAACCTGAGCATTTATTGACCCATGAACTTTGTTTTTCATGGGTTTTCCCTGGCACTCCAATGGATCAAATCTGTGACCATCAATTCAACCATCAGACATGGAAATTATAACAATCAAGCCCCGTCGCTGGATCCATGGAGAGGTGGTACCTTTCCTCTCCACTACCTACCCTTATCCTTTCTTTCTCTCTCTGGCTTTTCCTTATATATTTTCCTAAGTGATATTCTTATACTCTAAATAGTTATATTTCTATAGATAATACCCAGAAATGCTACATACCTCTTTACCACTGCAAGTAAATTCTTCTAAAATGAATCTGCCACATATATCTATATCTATATCTATATCTATATCATCTATATCTATATCTATATCTATATCTATATCTATATCTATATATCTATAATCTATATCAAACACTGGTCATTCTGCATAGTTTCACTCTATTCTGTCCCAAGGAATTAACAAAAATTGCAGCTACCCCACATCAAGGGCAGGTGATAACACAGGGAAGCACAGTTATCACCTGGGGAGACCCTACCTGAAAGCACTGCTAAATGTGCTAAATGTGGAAGAATCGGATAGTGTAGAATTTTCTTTTTTTCCTGGCTGCAAGACATAGCTCTAAAAACTCTCCTCTCTTTCACACTCATGAAAATTAATTCCTTTTTGGCTGTTGTTTCTTATAGTGAAAAATAACTAGTAGAAAGTGGAGAAATAATATTCCTTTGAGTACTAAAACCACAGTGGGCTAAATACAGCTTTCCTTGTGCAGTAAGGCACAGAATAAATAAGAAAATTTACATAAGAAACCTTAGCAGAATCTGGTTCTCAGTCTTCTATGCATATAAAACCAAATTCATATGTGAGTAATGTGGCTGAGCAAAATACATTCTGTAACTACTCAGTGCATGTCTCCTTTGACAAAGATGGGATGTATTCCTTGAAATTAGAGCATATAATAGAAATTTTCCTCCATGAAAGTTGGTTCTTTTTCACCTCCACATAGTCTCACTGAAATGAATGAAGATTGCACATGAGCAAATTATAGAGAATTTGGACTACACCATTGCAAGGAGGTATATCTTGTGAGGGAGAGAGAAAGAGGATTAACTCTCACAGTCAAGACACAAGACTTTAAAACAGCTACACCTTTAAGGTATGATGAATGTTGCATTTTTCCCCCTTGACATTTCTCCTTGCTGATTTTCTATACAAAAGAGCAGCTAAGGATATTTACAAGAACAATTACTCAACATCATTACCCAATTACACATTTTCGGCTGAGAGTTAAAGCAGAATTTGTCTCCTAAGAGAAAGGTACTCCTGCAAAAGGTCTTTTTGTCACACTTTGACCCATTCAGGTGTGTAAAGTCTTAGGGTCAAGGACAGGATATATCTCTCGAACTGACAAGTCTGAAATAGCAGCAGTGTACAAGCCATCCATTCACATTTCAAGTTGACAGAAATATCTTGTAGTGTACATCACACCAATCCTGATTACTACTAGTACTATAGAGGAGCAAGTATGAGCCCCTAAAATGATGCTATTATTCAGAAATGAACTACAGGCCTTGGTAATGTTGGCATCAATAATTTCTTTACCAGAAGAGGTCATATTCTGAGGGGTTAAATAACTGCAGTTGTTAAGGGAGTGACTTATTTAAAATTACTTAGTGTCTCAAGTGTAAATGAGTAGGAACTAGTCTTCCAGGTGGTTTGTGTGAGATTTTTGTTACAGAGGTTTAGTATCATTTTAGGTTTTATGACAAAAACTGCTCTACTAGATGCATTTAGGCCAGGATTTGCCAACCTTGAAAAGTGATAACAGAGTGGTGGTAACAGAAGTCAGTGAGTTGCAGAAGAGAGAGAATGAGTAGAAAGTCTTTACTTATGGTTCATTGTAATAAAAAAAAACAAAAACAGGAGGATTAACTAAAGTTATTAGCAACTCAAAAGGAAGTAAGTTTCAACAGAGTAAAATTAAACTCTGGAATTCACTGTTACAGGATAATTGTGAGCATCACAGTAAAACTGGATTTAGAAAAGAATTAGAAAAATTCAAGGAGAAAATCCATCTAACACAATGATGTAACTTCAGACAAGAAATATTTCATTAATGAAATAGTATTTGCATATAGTCTTTCAACAAAGAAAATATATTTTCTATTTATGACAAAATTATAGTTGTTCCTAAAATTTTTTCACACCAGACACTGATATTTTGGTATCATATATTTATATAGATAAGGATTTTTTAATATCTAATGGAAAATATTTCTTTAAATTGCCTTTTGGGGACAGTTTTTTCCTTTTTCTTTTTTTTTTCTCATTTTTGCTACTGAATGTAAAGAGAAAAATATTTCTGCACCCTGATTTTTTTCCATTTTATTCTATGTTTTCTTAGTTTTGTGTTGGTTTAAAATTTTTATGTGTGTCTTTTTGGCCTTTTTTTTTTTCCTAAAAAGTTCCCACTGGGTAAGAGCTACCACAACCAAGGAAACAGGGGTGGGTTGGTTCTATTTTTAGGTCTGATGTCAGGGGAAAACCCTAGGGAAAATCCTAATTTTAGCTGGAAGAGAGGTGCCCAAATCATCACTCAGCCTGTTGTTGACAGAAGAGAGGAGAGACAGACACTGTCAAAAAAAAAGCCCAGAGAAGATGATAAAAGCCTGTGGCTTGCTGGGGTCCTGATCTCAGCCTCTCAGCCTTTAAACCTCTCACACTGAAGCTCTCATTAGTAAAGAGATTGCTCAGAAGAGGCAGAGGAGGCAGAGGACAAAACAGGGCTGTGGAAGTCAGAACACCATGATTAATGATGTTCTGCAGACATGCAAAAGCAAATGCACTCTGTGTTCACAGCACTGAACTCAGCTACAGTCTAACAGTGATTCCTTAATTGTTCTCTTGGCATGCAGCACATGGCTCTTCTGCTGAAAATCATTTTGTACTAAAATTCCTGGTAAACCTTTTATCCAGACCAGAGTGAACTAAGCAGTGAAACTTGTACTGGGAAAGGAAAGAAATAGCCTTGAATAAAATGGTTGGAGAAGTGGTGGAGGAGAAGGCTCCCTCTGTAACAAAGACTAAATACAATGCTGTAGGTAATGGGACCTCGTTAATCTCTTGGGTAGGGAAGTGAAAGAAAAATGTTCTGTCTGAGGAGGCCACCATCCTGCCTCTGGCAAGAGCAAAGTTGTCTCCTGAAGCCAGTGTGAAGGGGAAGGCTGGAAGTGGCAGGGCAGGACCTGAGGTGCTCCCCCGATGCCCAGCCATTAAACATGCTCCTCTGATCCCAAACCTGCTACACTGCTGGGCAGAAGGAAGTCTGGTTTGTTGCCCCATGGTTGGTGAAAAGAATAAAAAAGGTTTAGTTTTATACTTAAACATAGCCCAAAACACAAACATTAAAAAAAACAAAACAAAACAAAAAAAACCAACCAAACAAAAAAAATAAAACCAAAACAGACAAAAAGCAAAAAACCACCCACATTTTGGCTGTTCTTTTCAGCTGTCACTTGCCACCAAGTCTGCAGACAGGTGATGTTCATGGCAGAAAAGGAACTTTCCTATTTACTGGTCATGATCTTTGCTAACATGGTTATCTCACTGCAGTTTATGGTATCTGGGTGGGTCCCTTTGGAAGAATAAACTGATAGCCTTATCATGCAGCCTTCATATTAGGAGCCACTTTTACCTTTCACTAGCCTAGCTCTTGGAGGCTCACTGTAAGCTACAACCTACAAACCAGTATTTGCAGAACAATGTGAAATACCAGCCAGTCCTACCAGAGCCATCAACTTTCCATCCAGCATTTCTTAATGAAAATAAAATCCAGTGGGTACATCTAACTTATCAAAAGATATATGGGAGCTGCAGTCAGAGGTTCTATCTGGGTAACACTTGGTGGCACACAAAGCATTTAGTTGAGATGTATCATCAGAACATCTCATTTACCATACACGCACACACAGAGTAAAAAACATTTGCTAAAAAAGTAAGAGTAGAAGTAGGAATTTTCCTACTCCTGGAGACTGTTGAAAGCCTAGCAGGAAAGCCAATTTTATTCTTATCAGACGGGAAAATAATAATCTTGTTTTGCCTGGCTTGCATTTTGCACTCTTTCTTTTCATTTTTAAGATGATACCAGCTCTGTGCAACTTTTTTCATTTGTTTCACATTCTACCTTTCCCCCAGAAATTCTTTCACTTGCAGCTACCATTACGTCACTTTTAATTTCAAAGTTGACGTTTAAAATCTATTCTGTGGCACTGATACAGTTAGGGGCATGTTGACTGTTGTTTCTTCTGGTTTTTTGTACTCTATCTATCAGATAAATTTTACAGTCCAAACAGAAAATATGGAACTAAGTGGACCTTTGCACAGCAGACTAGAAGAAATGTTACTGTAATATTAAGGCTATATTATAAACTGAGACTTGTTTGTCATCAAGACCACAGGTAAATGTAAAAAAATTGGTGGATGTTAATTGTATGTAATTTGAACCTCTGGAAAGTCTTTCTTAGATTATGCACAATGCAATAGCAAAATAGAAAATACAGCCACTCAAATCAATAGGGCCCATTTGAAAAGCACTGCCATAAGCAAAAGCCGAAGCAGGACCCAGAGGGCCTGAATGTGGACTTCCCTGTGCTGCATCATTCACAGCATCACGTGTCTATCCACATCTAGACTAGGATAATAACTTTGAGTGCAGAGAAAGCTCCAGCAAAATTGCCTGAATTTCATTTTACCCTAAATCTGGTGGATGAGGATGTACATTTAAGCTTGCCAGTGGCTGCACACTGATATCAGTGAGAGAGCCCTGGGCCAGGCAAACTGGAAGTGAGCTCCAAACATGGCTGTAGGGCTGCTTTACACTGACAACATTCTGGTGAGATCACTGATGGCATACTGGTACCAGCATAAGAAAGATGAAAATCACCATTGCTTTAGACAAGAAACTCAGATCACGAGTTTACAAGTTTAAAAAGGGAAGAAAAAGGACTGGAAACCTCAGTCTTGCCTTGTCTTGCTAGGAATGGATTAAAATTTCACTTACAGTGTGAGTGTTCCACATTCTGACACAAGTTATTTGTGGCAAAATACCCTTTTCATCTTTTACCAACCCTCAAAGCATACTAAGACTGAAATAATTTGGCTATGTATCTGAACATCACACATCTGCAAGACTTCCAACCTTTTTTGACTGTTATCTAATTCCTATGTGTTAGGGTGAAAATAGACTTCCAAGGCACGTTTCAGTACTTGAGTGATTCCCAGGCCAAGCAGCAAATTGGTCTTTGCCTGGTAAATTTTCTGCTCTGTAAGGTCAAAGTTTTCAGATAGAGAAGGCAGGACTGATTTTATGCTGTTTTTCATGCTGAATGAGAGAATTTTAGCTGGCTCTTTTAAGTCCTGAGACTTAAAGACAAGTAGAGAATGGTAAGGAATAAATGCCATGATGGCTGAAGCAAAGACAGACACATCAAAATAAGCATGTTTGGCAGCCATGCATTGAATCCTGTGAGGAATGCATGCTGTGAAATGAGCTTCTTGCCATTCAGGTATAGCAGAAATTAACTCAGGACAGCTGTTTAAGGTGTGTGATTAGCCTCAGTGCACACAGCAAACTTCTGATTAAAAACAAACAAAACACAAGTTTGCCATCATTGAGAGGGTGGGATTTCAGACAATTTTCAGTACAAATCATATACTGATTGGAAGCAATCATTGACAGCTTGGGTTGAGCAAAATTTCTTGATGATATCATATGAAGTCTGCTGGCATAGTCCTGGTACCTTACAAAATCAATGGAACTGACAGAACTCCAGCTCCTTCCTTATAAAAGCAGCACTAAAGGCAGTTCTGGCAACCAGAACTTCCCTGTCCTGCCAAGTTCTTCTGACTCCTTTTCATATTCTTGATGCCCAGATTACTTTCTTGAGCTTTTTGGAGTACACAGGGTGGGAAGAGATGCTGAAAAGACAGTCTATTGAGCACAAACAAAACAATATCTGTATCAACATGGGGAAATTATTTGGTTTATATGATTGATTTTTGTTTTTTGAAAACAAAATCATTATAAAGTATTGTTTCATGTTATTAGGACATGGATTCATTTGCAAGAAATTTCGTCTACCTGTGCCATGAGGACTGTGTTCAAACATACTGATTATCCTTCTATCTTAAAATGCTTTGAGCGATTCCTAGGTCACAGTTGAGTTATTTCATTCACTTATGCATGAAACAAGAATGACTTTGATCACAACTAAATAGGTCTGATTGAACATCCCAGGGAGAATCCAAGAACTATACAATGAGGAATTGCTTCTACATTATTTATAGATGCTGATTTTATTCCTTTTTTTTTTTTCTTTTATCTCAGCCCTGAACAGACATGGGAGGACAATTAGTTCTGAATTGATGATGATCATTACCATCATTGTATGCAAGCTGAAAGTGGCAGGAACTGCTACATTTACATCACTGATATAAAGTTTCCTTTGGGGAATGTCTTTCTGCCATTTTCTGCCTGAGCTACGAGTGCCTGGATGATAGCAGAAGTTGCTGTGAGGTATAGAAGTTTACTTCAGACATTTCATAGCAGTGGAGTTCCTTTCTGCAAAGAAAAACAGCTTGTATGTATCTTTCCAGTGTGAATCATACGTGTGCACCTATCCTGTGATCATACAAAAGAATTATCCAGACCATAGCATTGCTATGAACACTTTAGTGAATCTGTACATTTTCTTTAAGAAGTGCTAAAAAAATGAGTTTCTACCTATACTATGAAACTTAGTGAAGTCTAGTACATTACTGGTTACATAATAAGTTCCTTACTTAAAAGGACTGTGCAGGTCTTGGATTTCTTCCACTCAGATTTTCAAGGAATTTGATAACACACCTTGAAAATAAGAAAGTATTATATCACACTTTTTGTTTCCAGCACCGTATAGTACTGTTATTGTTGGGTATCCACTGTAAGGTCAACACAATAGGGTGCAAAAATTCAGGAAATATATGGAATTCAGATGCAATTCTTTAATACAGCTTCTGGATGTATCAAGCACTGGAGGTGCCTCTGACAGATTCCTTACTCATCAATAGTAGTGGTTCCATGTGTGATACTCGATGGCAATCTTGGCTGTGATTACCATTGAAGGATAGGGATTAGTATTCCTTCAAGATTGGTAAGAACAGGGAAACCATGGGCTACTTGCTAGTCAGCCTAACCTTCATCTCCAGGAAACTTGGGAAGCAAATACTCCTGGAAAATGCATCCAGGAACATGAAGACATAACACACAGCATCCCACAGTACCTTTCTTGGGAGTCAGTGTGACACTGGACTAGAGAAGCTGGCTACAGGGTGGTGAAAAATGGAATTTTGTGATCAATGGCACAAAATTTAATGGATGTTCAGTCACTGTCTGTGTCACACTGGAGGCACCTGAGGTCAATACCAGGATCAATATGGTTAATGGCTATGGTGATTGACCTGGGCAAGGAGACAGCACAAAGCCCTGCAGGTTTGCAGCTAACAGCACACTGATGGCTGGATGGTGAGGTGGGGGAAAGCACTCCACACACTGGTGGGTGGGGAAGCCATTTGGATGCCAGAAATATCATTAATATAGAGAGAAAAGTGCAGAATCTTGGCACTCTGCAATGCAGATGCTGCAGACTGCTGGGGCTATGGAGAACTGGCTGAGGAGAAGCTCTGCAGGAAAGGACTTTTAAGTCCTAGAGGCAGACAGTGGAACAGGCATGAAATAGTGAGGATGGAGGATCATTCCATACTGGGCAGTATTAATGCACCATGGCCAGGCCAAGGGAAGTGCCCTCTGCTTGGCACCTGTGACACCATACTTGGAGAACAATCTGGGTCTGGGTCCCACAGTAGAAAGATAAAAAGAAAAAAAACTGTGTGAGTTTCACAAAGGTACACCAGGATGATTAAGATGAGATACAGAGGCAAGGGTCCTGTCTTTCTTTGGTTTGATGAGAAGAAGGTTACAGAAGGATCTAATTTCAGTCTTCAGTTACAGGGAAGACAGCTCCATGCTCTTTTGGACGCCCACAGGCAGAGGCTGAGAGGTTACAAATGAGTTGCAGGAAAAATAAGCACATAGGAATGAAACTGTATCTGTTATTTCTAAACCACTAGTGACACCTAGTTTCCAAGAAAAATACCGGTAGCTACATTAACACTGCAACTTGGAAAAAATGCATCTGGTTGCACTTACAACACTATAGTGTTTGGTAATTCCAAAGTTCTGCATAGCATAACCCCAAACAAATAGACTTCAAAAGTAAAAATAAGTGCATTAAATCTGAAGCACAGATTTAATGCACTTATTTTTACTTTTGAGTCTATTTGTAAGGGACACTGAGCTAGAAGGTGTGGCCCCTCAGTGAAAGGCAGTGATGCTACAACATATCAGACATTTTGCCGTGTCTCTGCCTGTGATGTCTGGCTGCACCATTGGCTTTTCATTGAGGACTGATTCCCTGATTGTCCACATGCTGTAAATATTGATGTGAACTCAGAAAAGCTCTGGGGTGACACCATCTGCTCCTCAGGTGGGAAACGTTGGACCTGTGGAAGCAGCTTACTCACGTGTAAGTCCTACACTCAAAGGCAGTAGAGATGCAGCTGAGTCAGGTCTGGTGAGACCTGCCCTGCTTACAGTACCCTGAAGACACTGAAGTTCAGGGAAGTCCATGAGCCTCCTTTCCCTCTCACTGTGCCCAGTTCAAGTTAAAACAAAAGCAAAGCAAATGGCCACTCTGAGTGCTGGAGGACTGCACAGGAAAAGGACAGATTATTTTTTCTGGGACAATAGCAAACATGCTCATTTGAAAATTATGCTGTTTGGGGACATAAACTTTTATGTATGTGACATAGCTCACAGGTTGTGACAGCCAGAAGAGGGAAACATCAGACAATGACTGTGGGCAGCCACATTTTCACAGCATTGCTACAGTACTCTCAGCTACAGTATCCTTAACCACCTTCCAAACTTTCCTGTCCCCTGCTTCCCGCTTGCCAAGAGAAATAAGAATCCTACTTCCATAGAAATGAGGGGCTTTTACTCTAATTAGGCAGCAGTGCCAGACATGGCAGGTTAGGAGAGTCACCAAGCAAAAACGTGTATGGTGGCCTTGGACCACTACCAGACAATGACAGTGTGTCTGGTCACCACTTTTTAAATGCAGATGCCTGAAGAAATATGGAATTTGCATTATATTTACTGCTGATTCCTGCACTCAACTGCTTATCTGTCACCAGCTCTGAATTGGTTTTGAGTCAGATATGGCAAGACAAGGGCACAGAGACCAAGTACCATGTCTTTAACAACGACTGGCAAAACTACTGTGTTTGAGTTGTGTTCCTGAAGATGTTGCAAGAGAAAACTAAGAGCTCCTATTGCCTGAACAGCCTTTCTTTCTTCATAAACTCTCTTCATTTACTGTTCTTTCCTCAAAAACTGGACTCAAAAATACAGTTTTAGGGTGAACAAATAAACCTCCATTGGGAACAGCCACTAGCACTCTGGCAATGCTCAGGAGCCTTTTCAGTTTAAGATAAAGAGCAAGTATGCATGGAAAAATACATGGCTTTCATATATGGATACCTGTGCATTTGAGAAAACTATGTCTACTAAAGTAATTGATGTTTTTGACAACATAACTGATGGCTAGCATGTAGGAGATTTGGATGATGGCTGTGTAGTAACAATTCTAATAGCAGATCTTTCCATCCTACTGTGCCTGTTCCCTCAGCAGTAGGGGTTTGAGGGTAAGCACATTCCAGAAGACAAAAAAAGGAAAATACCCTCGGAACTGAAGGATCACACTGACATTCAAGTTAATGCTGGTTAGGCTCTGCATGATAGAATAGTAACGTTGTGCAGCTGCACGGCCAGTTGTGCCATGTGGGTCCAATTGATGGAAGCCCAGCAAGCCTGAACTTTAACTTGTGCGAGTAAAATAAAGCTGTACAAGTATGACACAATGGGAATAGTGTACCAAACAGACATAGTCTGGAGCATTACTCCACCATCCTTCTGCTCAAAGCAGGTACCACCATGTGATCAGACTAAAATGGTAAGAATCTTACCCAGCTTAATCTTAAAAATACTCAAGGATTCAAAACTTTTTTAGCCAACCTGTTCCATTGTCTGACTATACCTGAGATGAAAGAACTTTTTTATTTTATCTAGTAGAAACTTCTGTTTCAGTTTCTCACCATTGTTTGACAGCCTCTCATCATGCATGCCCATGAATCACTCAATTTTCTCAGTTTACCTCCTTGTAGGTACTGAAAAGCTGCCATTAAGTTGCACCAAAGTCTTACTTCTCCAGGTTAAAACAAGCCAAATTTCCACTGTCTCCCCATCTGGTTTCTGTGTTCCAACCATCTGACCATATTGGTGGCCTTCAGCTGGACTCACTCAAGCTTATAAATATTTTTCCAATGCTAGGGGAGGCCAAAGTTGAATGGACTATTTCAGATGTGGTTGAATGAGTGTGGAGTAAAGGTGAATAAGTGCTTTCCTCAGCCCTCTGGCTGTGCTTGTGGTAGCTTGTGGCAGCCATCACCTGCACTACCATGAGTTGAGTACACAGTAACGAAAATACAGTGTCTCGCTTCCTATGGTTAAATGGCTTCTGGAACATTGTGTCCTCTACTGAATCACAAAGGTTAATCAGTGCATGTCCTATGATTAAAAGTCAAATTTAAATTTGCATTTCTTGTAATTTCAAGTTGGTTCTTCACACAGTATGTCAGTATATTGCAGTGCTTTCCTTTTCCTTGAAAGATAACATTATTTATTGTCAAGAATGTGCTTTTTTACTTTTATGCTGTGACTAAGAGCTATATGCACTCTAGGGCACATATTAACAATCCATTAATATATTGCTCAGATGTTTAAAATTACTCAGCCTAATGTTTTGTGCCTTTCTGCACACCTGAGTTAATACATACCCTGGAGTGCTTTTCTGCTTAGTTACAGCACACTCTACTACAAAAAACTGGGACTTGATTGCATCCATATATTAATCACAGTGGATGTTTACATAGTATGACTTCACTTAATAGTGTAATGATGAAGAAGCCGGATATACATAACTGTCTGGCTGAATGCCTGACTTAGGGAAAAAGGAAGGCTTTCCACAAACATTTTTATATTTCCACAGAGGGCCAAAGAAATCACAGAAATGCTGGACGTAATTTTTTAGGTTGTTCAATCTATCTTTCCCTGCAATACATGGGAATGCTTTGCTGGATCATATATATTCAGAGAGTGGTTTTTGTTAATCTCATAAGTAGCAAATAATTTCTGTCTTTAATGAATTACATTAAAAGGTGAAGCGCTTAGTGGCAGGAACCCATGTAAAAGCACAATTAATCACCCTGAGGTTTTTGGCTCCAGTAGGCAGCTCCTTTAAGTTACTTCAGAGGGCTTGTTCCTTCCATTTAAGCTTTCTTTTGTTCTCCTCCTGCAGGACTTCACAGTGTTCATTTTTGGGTGGTTCTGGTTTGGGTTGTTTTGTTTTGTTTTATTTTGTTTTCAGAGGTTTTTTTAATAAATAGATGTACTTATTTATAATTTCTGTCAGGGATATGCCCTCTTGATATTCAGGCAAAAAAATAGGGCTTAATGTTTCTGAATAAATTACCCAGATGAATTACAGTCACTCAGTCAAGAACCATTTTACAGTTATACTTCAGGGTTTTCTTTCTGCATATCTCCATTTTTTATGTTCTTTTTAAGGTAAGGAAGTAGGATCATTTACATAGAATTGGTTTGTGAGATGCACAAACATATCATGAAAGATGGAAAAATATTTTTAAGTAAGAAACTTCAGAAATCCTTATATTTGATGGACCAGACAATTGGATGAATAAAAAAAAAACCTGCTCTGCCAGTGTTGTATTTTTGAGATCCATGTAGTGATTGATGTGCTGACTAACACAAATTCTCAGACAGGAAACACAACTGGAGAAATCTCATTTTTACTTTAATATTATTCCATCTCCTGGGTGAGAGTGTTTGAGAAGGAGATACAAAACAAAGTTTAAAATGAGAAAAGGCCAGACTCATACAGAGAAAGATCTGATCTGTTCTGGTGCAAGAGCTGGTTTTAGCTCAAATCCCACATGGCCAATGAACAATGTTGAGCAAAGCAGTATATACACAGATTGTTTTACTGCTCTATGTAGTAGTGTAAAATAAGGGCTCCTAGAAAATTCCAGTGAAGCATAGAATATTACTAAGGATAAGAAACAAAAAAAACTGCAACCTGCACATAATGTAAGAATGCTGTAAGGTCGCTTGGTGACTGTAATTGCATCTTTGAACTACCTAGATTGTCCCAAGTCCCATGTTCTACAAAAACATCAAACGAGCAATTTATTCACAGTCATTGTCCCACACTTGCATGTGGCTCCTTTCTCCTGGAGGGGGAGAACCCAGACAGAAGGGAAGCAGTACAGAACTTTGTTCCTTGGAATTCAGAGGGAAGATGCTATTGAGGTTTGAACACAGGAATGGGCGGAAGAAAACTCGCCATCTGCTGACAGCTCCGCCCCTGTGGGTGTGGGTGAATATTTTAAAAGCAGGTGAATAATGTATGACTTGTTTCTGAATGAAAGCTGAGGTTTTCCAAGCGCTGCAACAAATGAACCCTCCATTGTGCATGCTTCCTGTCTGAGAGTGGCTTTGCTTTGAGGAAGTCTCGTGGCAAATTTCTATTCACTGACTGGATAAAGAACAGGTTTTAAATTAGATTACTAATGCAAACACTTATTATAACAAATTTAAATTGTGTTATAAAGATTTACCGGAAAAGTGAAATCTCTGATTTGCTGTGTAGTTTATTATACAGTATATAACACAGTAGACAAATCTCTTGGAATTCAAACATATTTATTTACAAAAAAATACCAATCTCAAAAGACTTGTTCTTTTTTTTTGGTAAAATATTCTGATAATCTGGGATGGAAGATGTGGAGGAAGAAGTAATAAACATTTTTACAAACATAACTAAAATTCTCTACCAACTTCCTTCTTTTCTTCCTTTTTTTATTGCATTTACCACGTAAATTTTACAGTTTGTTGCTGCATACTTTCTAGTCTCAGTTGTGAGAGTTCTTTTTCCATACTTGCTCAAAAGTTTCTCCTGCTAACATCAGAATATGTCTCCAAGAAACGCTATTTGGGTGTTGGTTACTAGATGACCACTCATATTTCATTTTTCTAATCGGTGCATCTATGTTTGCCAGCTCTGTCTTAATTTTACTTCACTGGTCAGCTCTGTGTAATGCCAGAGTGTCCTCTGCTGTACATAACAAAAATAGCAGCAAGTTACAGGTTCTTTCTTTCATGGTGATCAAAAGGCAGTGAACAAGAAACTCTGTAGGGATCTGTGCAACTTCTTATTTAAATTTTTCTTTCAAAAGCATTTTTGCAAAATCCTTTCTAGTCCCCCCCAAATCACTCATGCTACAGAAGATTTTGTAAACAGAATTCACATTAAAACCTCCTAACACTCCCACCTCACCCTCACCAAAGTTTTATGTTTAAAGGGAAGATTTCACTGAGAACAAATATTAGGAAAATTGTCCCAAAACAATCCTCTAGACTTCTTCGGATGTCAGATATGAAATAGGGATAAACCTCTATGTAGCTTAAAAAAAAAAGCCTGTGAGGAGTGGCCTATACCCCAGAAGGACCACAACAGAGAGATGGGCAGAGAGGAACATTCTGAAATTCAATAAAGGTGAGTACGGGATCCTGCACCTAGGGAGAAATAACCCTGGGCACCACTGCAGGCTGGGGGCTGACCTGCTGGAAAACAGCTCTGTGGAAAAGGACCTGGGGGTCCTGGTGGACAACAAGCTGACCATTAGCCAGCAGTGTGACCTGGTGGCTCAGAGGCCAATGGTGTCCTGGGGTGCATTAGGAAGAGCATTGCCAGCAGGTAAAGGGAGGTGATCCTGCCCCCCTACTTAGCCCTATTGAGGCTGCCTCTGGAGTGCTGTGTCCAACTCTTGGCTCCTTAGCACAAGAGAAACATGGAGCTCCTGGAGCAGGTCAACATCTCTCTTATGGGGAAAGGCTGAGGGAACTTGGCCTGTTCAGCCTTGAGAAGAGACAACTGAGAGGGGACCTCCTGAATGTCTGTCAGTATCTGAAGGGAGCGTGCCAAGAGGGTGCATCAGTGGTGCTGAGCAACTGGATAAGATCAAACTGGCAGAAACTGTTGCCCAGGAAGTTCCACCTGGATATAAGGAAGAACTTTTTTACTGTGCAGGTGACTGAGCACTGGGACAGGGTTCGCAGAGAGGCTGTGGAGCCTCCCTCACCAGAGATACTAAAGAAGCATCAGGACACAATCCTGTGCCATGTTTCTGGGATGATCCTGCTTGAGCAGAGAGGTTGGACCAGATGACCCACTGTGGTCCCTTCAGCCTGGCCCATTCTGAGATTCTGCAAAATCCTCACAAATATTTTTGTTCATAACTAGTGTTCTGCTCTTTCATGAGGACAAACTGAGCGTGTAAAAGGTTATAGGAATGGTCTGTTTTAAGGATGGATAGTTAGCCATTGTCAGGATGTCCCAAGAGTAAGGTATATGCATATTTTTCTATCTAATATACATACAATTTTATAGAAAAATTAAAAATACTAACAACTGCAGTCATAATTAATAGCCACAGAACACGACTCAGGATAGACCTGTAGGAGTTAAGGCGGATAGCTCTGAAAATGTCAGTCAGTTGGTAATGTTTAAAGTAAGAAATTATGTGAAGTATTTTTCAGAAGGACAGCAGGTAAGGTTAGAAATGTTCACATCAAGATGAGCAATGCTACTCATGTTAAGTAGCACAAAGTACCTTCCCTGTTTGGAGAATCCTTGAAAAAATACTTAAGATGATGATAGAATAGAAAATCTAGGAAAGAATGTAAAGGTGAGCAGACAATAATTTTTATTCACTATTTTCAAATTAGCAGAAGTAGTGAGAATGCAATAAAGCTTTAAGGGAACAAGTTTGAAACAACTAAGAGGAAGCATTTTTGCACATAATCTTGTCAGTGAACAGTGGAATTCTATCACATGATGCTGTTAATGCCAGAAATCAAATATAAAACAGCTTTTAGAAATAAGGCCAGACGCATCTGTGGAGTATGTGTTTACCTGCAAATATGAAATATTATACACCCAGTGTCACAGTGTGTGCCTAGGAATAACCCCAAGTACCAGCACTGGAGAGCAGCTCTGCTGGGAAGGACCTGGGAGTCTTGGTGGGTGACAGGTTGACCAAAAGCTGGCACTGTGCCCTGGTGGCCAGGAGGACCAGTGGGATCCTGGGGTGCATTGGGAAGAGTGTGGCCAGCAGGTCAAGAGAGGTGATCCTGTCCTTCTACTCAGCCCTAGTGAGGCCACATCTGGAGTGTCCAGTTCTGGGCTCCTCAGCACAAGGAAGACGAGGAGCTGGAGTGGGTTCAGTGGAGGCCACAAAGATGATGAGGGGTCTGGAGCATCTCTCTTATGAGGTGAGACTGTGGGAACTGGGATGTTTAGTCTGGACAAGAGAAGACTGAGAGGAGATCTCATCAATACATGCAAATATCTCAAAAGCAGGTGCCAAGAGTACGGTGTCACACTCTTTTCAGCGGCACCCAGCAACAGGACAAGGAGCAATGGCCACCAACTAAAACACAAGAAGTTCCACCCCAACCTGAGAAATGATGAGGGTGGCAGAGCACTGGAACAGTCTGCCCAGGGAGATTATAGAGTCTCCCTCTGTGGAGCCATTCCAAAC
>JAHLSL010000056.1:3628911-3677611 GCA_025920805.1 Petroica traversi
GTGAAATAGAAAGTGGGAAACAGGAGGGAATCCGGCGGGCCATGGATTTAAGGCTTTTTGTTGCTAATATTAATTACCCCTTTTTCAAGACTGAGCCTTTTTTGGTATTATTTTTCATCATGTGTAGTGATGGTTGGCTGTAATACTGTTTAAATTCCTTGTCCATTCAGGTTTTCTTGCCAAAAAGTCTTCTTGAAGGGCAGATGAGGATGGGAATACACTGAGGGTAGAGCAGTGTAATGTGTCCAAGGTGGTTTTTACTTCCAGGTTTTGCCAGATGGTTAATACCAATGTTGGCATAATAAAAACATGAGTTTCTTTAGCTGTGTTCTGTGTGCTGACTTAAATGCTAATGCGGCTTTCCGTTTAACAGGAAAGAACTCGCAGCTATAGGCAGTGGTTCAGGGAGTGAAAGGGAGAAATGGCACTTGAAAGTGTATTTGACCTAGCTGGTAAAAAACTTGATCTCAAATTGGTTCATTTAAGAAAAAGAAAACTAACTTGCCAGAACTCTGCTTTGCTCTAGCAAATGATGCTGTTTTGCAGTAGCTTCCTTTGGAGCCTCACTAATATGTGGATCTTTAATGGGAAAAATACAAGACTCAGTCTTTCCGATTAAAAGGAAATACAGCACTAAGCCATTACAAGGTTTATGAAAGAGGAAGGAATCACTGAGTTTTGTATAATATGGCTACTATGGTTTTGTTTAAAATACTTTATTGTGGCAAATGTTATCTTTTGAACTTCAAGGCATGAGTTGAATTCTTTTTTACATTGGCTGAAGAAAGACTGACTTCCATCTTAGGAAGTAAACACACTTTCACCCTGTGCTAGTTGCAGGCTTGCTTTTTTGTTCCAGGAGCAAATTAATGGACCTCCCATCTGTGTCTGAAACATTTCACATTTCTGGGCCTTCTAATCAAACCACACGGTTGTTTGGGGTTTGAATGATACC
The DNA here is from genome assembly GCA_025920805.1 of Petroica traversi. NCBI lineage: Eukaryota > Metazoa > Chordata > Aves > Passeriformes > Petroicidae > Petroica > Petroica traversi. The sequence goes on from JAHLSL010000056.1 coordinate 3,629,867, forward strand.
AGAAAGATATCTTAAACTAACAGTTTAAGTTAAATACAGTTTTGGTTGCTCATCTTAATTAACATGCTGTCCTAGGTTAGGGCAAATATTTAGGAGGAACAGGACACATGTACAATACTAGTTCAGAGTATTCTGTGATGTTAATGGTTAGTTCTTAATTTTAATTTTCCTGTTGAGCTGATTGACTAACTGGAGAAATGAAATCTTGAAAACCTGGGCTATGTGTCTGAAAGTGGCATTGAGAGACAATGATAACAACCTTCTTTCATGTTTTGGTGAGAACAACTGCCATAATTGGATTCGTTTTGTTGTTGTCCTGCTTTTGCTGCTTCAAAGTAAAATTTTTCTGTGACTTCTCTTTGGATGCCAGCTTTAAGGAGTCTGTAGAAAGCATGTGAAGCTCTACCTATGGTAGGAGTAGCTTGGATGCTTTCAAGGTCCTGACCCTTCTGAGCTTTTAGGCCTGTATGAAGTGTTTTATATTTGAAATTAGGAAGCTTCATTTGAAGCTGGCATAGTTAATATACACATGATGTATTTTAGTTGTGCATCTGTTATAATATGTGAACTTTGTAAATGTTAGCTTGCATTTACCTGATACTAACTTCTGGCTGATTGCTGCACAGAGTTGTAAGATGGTGCCTCATCCCCAAAGGTGGAAGTAGTGATCTAAGCAGACAGCATGGGAAAGATAAAAGAAAAACTGGTGTTCTGTGGTGAAACGGGTGCACAAAACATCACAAAGCAGAATATGGGCAATGAGGCCGTAACTGGAGTATCCTGACTTGCCTGTCATCCAAGCCATAGAAACATGATTTCTCTCCTACCTGAGAGAAAAATTCTCTATTTGGAGAATATGTATATAAAAATTACTGGCATTGTCAGCTGCTATTGCTAGCCAGCAGTGTCCTGGAACTGAAAATTGAACCTTCACTTCCTAGATTTTATTTCCTTTCATAGTATCACCTTTTTATTGTCACCCCCGTCTGCAGACCTTCCTTCCAGCCTACTGCCTTTCAGGAACCTTGTATAACTAGTTGGGTTGAACACAGTACAATGATACTATGTTTTTTCTGGATGCTTTCAGTTTTGCTAAAAGATCATTTGTGTCAGATGAGCTTGCATGAGCCTTTTTAATTGGAAGTAGTCAGGCCCTGTATTCTGGCATCCATCATCAGTTAGGTACACCTGTGTGTAAAGGTTTTCTTGAAGAGTGTGTACTGAGGAAAATGATCCTGCTTCAGCTAGATTTCTGAGGTATGAAATGTAACTCTCAAAGTTAAATAATTACTTGATAGTCATAAGCTTATTTGGTATTTAAGTAGTTAAGTAATACTAATTAATTAACTTTGGATATGATTACCTCAGTCATTTTAAAAAGGCAACTGGTGGGCCCATTTAACCTGTGTAATTTTGTGTATCCATAAAGGGAATGACTTACAGAGTTTCTTTTTTAACTGAGTAGTGGCAGAACAGATACAAATTTATTGTGTAAGCCTGCAGTCACTGATTGGCTGCTGGGAAGCCCCTGAGGAAGGAGCATCTTTGAATAGGCTCTTCTGAGATGGAGTCTGTTGAGAATTATTTTTTGTTGTTTGCAAGTCAGGTATGTTCTCTTGCATGCATCTCTTGCTCTCTGGTTTCAGGATGCTCTGCAACTATAGAGGTTTGCTGCTTGTTTGTTCTGTTTTGAAATGGAAAATTTCAGTATTGTAATTCAAAGCGCCTGTCTTCAGGGGTGAACAGTAACTGCTTGTTCAGTAGGCTCAATGTGCAATTTGCTGTACTTGGTTAAAATGTGTTCTTTTTCAAAGGAAAATACCCAAATTGCTAGAAGTTTGTAATATGGGACATGAGTTCCTATTAGTTGTCAGTAATAATCCTTCCTGTCATCAATTTTTTGTTAGCTTTTCCAGGTCCAGCTCTGTCACTTGTTAAGTATTTCTTAGTGGTATTTTAGTAACCACGGAAGCACAGAATATCCTGAGTTGCGAGGGACCCACAAGGATCATCGTGTCCAGGTCTTGGCCCTGCACAGGACACTGTTGGGTTGTATCTTTAAACCTAATTTCAGATTCAAGTGTCTGTTTCTTCAGAGCCCACAGGGCATCTCATTGATAAGTCAGTAACAGAAACTGATGCTGATCATACCCCATCCTCCTTAATCACTTGACCTCTTGTTTTGGCTGTCATCTGTCACCCCACCCGTGTCACACCGATCAGATCATTGTCTTCCCTGCACAGCTTATCTAGGTCAGTAAGCCATTGTGCATTGCCTTTACGGCAGGCACAGTTGTGTAGGTACCTCTGGGCTGCTACAGGAAAATGTATTTGTAGTGCTTGACTCCACCAGTTCACCAGCTGTCCCAGTTTATTATGCTTTTTTTCTGTTTTGTTTTGTGGTGTTGAAGTCATTCAGTGGTGTAAGAAGATGGGGTTTTTTTTGCTTATTTGTGGCTTGTCCACAGCTTCTGCTGCTGGGGCAGGCTGGTGCTTGGGTCCTCATCTGGTATAACTTGGCAATGATGCAATATGTTTTTCTGAAGCTTCTGGCTGTTGTAGCAGCTGCTGAAATTTGCAAGATAGAGGATTTTAGTAAGTAAATTGAGAAGGCCTAGAAACACTGAAAGCAGATTTGAAAGTTGTAACATCTGCATTACTCTAATACTTAGCTGCATTGGAGCACAGCTACAGCCAGAAGTGGTTGCACTATATTGCTTTGCAGATGGGAAGTGGATCACGGGAAACAAGTTCCCAGTTTAAAGCAGTTATTTTCTTTACCATGTAGTGTAGTTTTTTCTGCTGGGAGAAGGAATCTTTCTCTTCTGGTGCTTGTAAGATTATTTTACTTAATGGTAGTATTGTGTCATTGACCAGTGTGAGAGAATAAATAATTTTGGTTCCTTTTATTTAAAAGAAGCAAAATTATGTCTTTTGGATTTCACTGGTTATGTCCACATGAATCTTTTCATCTATGCCAAAAGATTTGGAGAGCAACAAACAGGCAAAACTTCGGGTGAATGGACGTTGTTGAGTTCAGTTAGGGAAACTGATTTGCTGTGTACAGTATTTACAAAATAATCTGCAGTTAGGAGCAACAGAGCGGCAATATAACAGACGTTCATTTAAACGTGTAGTCCAAGCGTGCATGTCACCTATACCTGCCTGTCTTCCACAATTCTGGTTCTGAATACTTAAGTTAGGGTATTTTTTCTATCCTGAAACTATTGTTGCTGTCGATTCATATTCCTCTTGGCATTTTACCAGCCAGTCGAGGCAATGAAAGGAATTGGTTTGTTTCATATGTTCAGGTAATTTGAGATGCACTAAGTGCACTGGGAAGCTTCTGCAGGGTAATTATGTTGGAATGGTTTCCCTGGTCTGTGACCAGCTTTCTGGCATTCCCGTGGTAATTTGATGCTGGTGGCCTTATTCCCAGCAGTGGCTGTGTGCTGTGTTCCCTTTGTTACCAGTCTCCAAACTCAGAGTCGAAATACTTGGACCCTCAAACCCTGAACACATTCAGTGGGCAATCCCATTTCCCTCTTTCAAAAGAAAAAAGCAATTATCAGATTTTCAGCAATCACCAGGTACAATTCACCAGGTGACTGTGCAAGGTTGAACACCTGGTTTAAGCTTTTCTTAGAAGGTTAATGAATTTTAAGGTTAAGTGCTTGTTGTACAACATGCCTTTTATGGATTATGTTATCTTTGAATTGTCCTTTCTGGTAGCAGCCTCTCAAGTGGCTTTTTAGAGTCATATTACCAAAGATGCTTTGCTTAATCAGCTTGCATAAAAACCCCAGGTTAGCTCTTTGCAGTGTGAAGGATCACTGATCTTGCACTTAAATTTCAGTGCTGTTTGACTTAACAATGTTTAGTCATGTAATAAAAAGCTTGAAAGCTTGTCAGGTATTTACAGAGATGTCACGAGCTCCTCTTGCAAAGGTGTGAAGCATGCTGTGAGACAGAAAGTGTCCCAGAGATTTTGGGAGAAGTGCTGGCACTCATGTACTCTCCTGAGTGTGTTTAGACTAAAATAATTCAAAAGCAATTTTGCCAAATCTTTACGTGAATTCATACTAGAGAACTTTGGTATGCTGATGAAATGTTTAGGGCTGATAACCGTTGTGGGATTTTAACTTATTGATACTTATTGTCTCAAACCCTTTCATTAGGTGGTGTTTTCTTTCAAGGTCATTTGACACAGCAGAGCTGGCCTGCAGAAGGTCACAGCCTGATGTAGCATTTTCAGATGGCTCAGTCCATCTATCCACTTGTAGTGGGATGTAAGTGAAATCTCTTACGCTTGTGTGTTTTTCTGTAGTTTCTTCCAGTATATCTAAGACATCAACTATCTCTTGGCTCTAGGGAAGAGGTGTAAAACAGCATGAAACTAATGGGCATGTTTCTAGCAATCTTCATGGGAGCTCAATTTCAAATGCAGGAGGTAAACCTGGAGAAGACAAATACAGGTGATTATGCTGACTTTGATTGCCAGGGCTAACCTTGGTGCAAATGACTGGTTTATTGCCTTTCAGGGTAAAATACTGATTTCTTGGACTAAAGTGGTGGCTTGTCAGTGTTAAGAGTTCTCTAAATATTATGGACTAAAGCATTTAATGTCAGGGCATCGGTATTGAACTGTATGGGAACCAAGCATACCCAGAGTGGACTAACAAGAATTCGATCCTGAGAAGGATGGATTGCAAAAACTTTGGCAAAAATTTGATAGTGTAGTCTCCACTGCAGATATCTCAGTAAGCTAATGGTTGGTGAAATACTGTTATTATCTGAAGAGTATTCATGGGCATTTAAACACGTCAGATACATTTTTGGGACAGACATAGTTTCATTTGCAAGGTGCCAATCCCATGTAGTCTCACTGTGGATGCTTTAAGAGTAATCTGTGTAATATGGCTCTTACACCAACCAGCACTGTTAACGTGTTAAAATATTTCAGAATCTAATGCTTCAGGTAGCTGCTTTGGTGACTAAATGGTGAATCTAACTGCAGCAAGCAGAGAAATTAGGTGAACTGCACAGGGCTTCTGAAAAGATGACTCGATCCTACATGGATGATTTCGTGGCAGTTTTGTGTTTGCAGATGGTACTGTTGGTGTAGCAGAGATGCTGTGGATTGGCTACTTGTGGCAGTGTACATTCTGGCAGTGTGTGCTTTCAAATCCTTCTTCAACTTAGGTACTTACAGATTTTTTCCCTTCATTTTCTTCTGACAGTAAGAATGCTTTTGCTAGTAGCCTTGCGGTGTGCTGTCTGTTTGATCCATTTTGTTGTTCTGAGGTTTATCAATGCCCAGGGCTGGAATGTTAACATCACTGCTACTGAAGAGAGATGCTTTAAACTTAGTTCTTACTCCATAACAGTTCTGTTTGGTCCTGAATTTAATTTGTGTTTCAGACATCAGTAGTTAATTTATAGTCATAGAATGTTTTCAGCTCAGGTGTCATCCTCGGTTGCCAGAGGTTACATTGCACTTCAGTTTCATGAAAGGCAGAGGGCCAGTAGACCAGTATGTAAGTCTTGAAGATTTGTGAAGAGAAAGGGAACACTTCTCAAGACTAGGAATAATTTTTACTTTGGAATTTTGTGCAGCACATTTTTACAGCAAGGGGAATTAAGTTTTGCTGCAATATTTTCCTTGTGAGTAATAAGGGTAGAACATTAGTTGAATTTTCAACCAAAGCCACAGATAGCTTAATAGTGAGTTTAGGATTTTTGTTTATTCTGCGCAGCTTTGTTTATGTTGAATTGTAGTCGGAAGCTGAAAAGGTAACACTGGGGGAAATAAGCCTGAAAGTGACTTTCTGGGCTTTAGGATGCTTTTTCCAAATATGATACATCAATCTTTTACTGTAGTGAATAGATAAAATCTAGGCTTTGTGAGAATCAGCGTCACATGACTTCATGGCACTGTGTATCCATCTTTTATCTTTTCCAGCCCAATTGATTTGGCTGTTTATTGAAAAGAAGGAAGTTGGGGTCTCTCACAAATGTGTTACATCACTGAGGAGCAAAACATGAGAGTTTTTTTTTCCTGTGAAGTGAATGGACAAGGGCCTGTCCTGCATGCAGTTCCAGAGAATATAGGAAGGGGACCAGCCTGCTCCATTAGATTTTGAGTCCTATTTCTGGGTTTTTTTAAGAACTGAGGGAGGGGGCAGGGCCATCTTTGGTATACACTAGTTACTTTTTGATTATGCCTATGAGACGACAACATGTGTTTTCTGACATTCTCTCTTTGAATAATTCAAAACTTGCTAGGTGTCAGAACTCTGATTTATGTGAAAGGTTGCTAGGAGATGTGTTGTTTTATCATCAGTCAGGTTTTAATATAGAAATTGAGCAGCACAAGTTTATAAAGCCTACAATATAGGGTAGCCAGATTTTGACCCAAATTGGTTAATTTCCTGGGTGCTTGCATGTAGTGACTTCACCATTTGGAGCAGACCCTTAATGGAGTTCACCTTGTATCCAGCACTTCCAGGCAAATTTTTTTTTTTTTGCTATTCTTTAGTTTTCCTTGATTGTAAGAGAAGTACATTTTTACTTATAACAGAGGGCTTTTCCCCCAGTCAGTCCAGAACTCCGAACTTGCTAGATATGTCTGTTCAAGAGGATGGAAAGAATTCGGTACTTCAAGGAGAAGTCCTTTAGAGGAGTCTTTCTGTAGTGCAAAATTTATTCTCAAAAGCATTTGTTAGAGTGAAAGCATATTAAAATTGAATTTTCTCTTTATATGTGAGGGTGGTAGTTCTGCAGAGGATGGAGTAGAAAGTAAAAAAATCAAATCATATTTGCTTGTGCAAATTATAAGTTCTACGTTGTCGTTACCAGAGTGCTGCTTTCCTTGAGAGAGCAGAAAAGACTTGTCTTTCAAGAGAAGCCTCTTTTTAAAATCGGAGTATACATACTGAGATTATGTGGTGGTAATGGTATTCTGATGTTAACCGAGGGTAGAAGTGTTACAATAAGAGTTTCAGCTCCAAGAAACTTATAAACAAATGAAGATTAGATGAAGTATGATTGTAAATGAAAATACCCAGGTAGGGGCACTTAGAAAACCTGGAACAGATTTTGAGAAGCAACTTGTAAATTGGAAACTTGTAGTCTATTGCACATTAAGAGAGGTAGGATAAGATGTTTAAGATGCTTGGAGAGGAGGTACACCACAGGAGCTTGAAAGTGGTTTTTGAAAATGCTTTTGTGATCCTAAAGCTGCTGGCACATGAGTGTTATAACAATTGGAGATGAGGAAAGGGAGTATCAGAATGATACAAGGACACTGACAAGGGATTGACTGTTCATTTGCTTAAATGTGAGAAAGAGGAATGGTTATGTAAGACTGAGTGAAATTCAGTCTGAAAAGGGAGAGATTCTTCACATGAATGATTGTTGATCTGTGAAGTGCCTTGTCAAAAGACTTCATGAGCGTAAGAAATTTATGCAGGCTTTAAAGAAAGCTGAAGTACTTGGAAGAAATCCACAAAGGTCACCAAACAGGAAGCATAAAAGGCTCAGGAAAATACCTTAAAATAGTTTGGGGATGAAGAACACTTTGGAATATCAGGGGATTTTTTCTGTTTGTTTTTTGAGATTGTGCTAAATGGAAGTTGTGACATGATATGAAGGAAGAGGAACAAAGAGAGCAGAAGAGATAGAAAACCAAAGTGACTTTGGCGAACAAAGTCTTTTCATACGAAAATACTGAAAATGTGAAATGGTGTAAGCAGTACTGAAAACAGGAAAAACACACTTGATTTCAGGGTGTGAGGGGTGGGTGTTTGTATTTGGTATAAACCTGGATACACAGGTAATAGTTGAAGGAAATAAAATTTCTAATTAGTCTTTATTTTTCTTTTTATTAGCAAAACCAAATAGGAAGCTGACATTCCTGTACTTGGCCAACGACGTCATACAGAACAGCAAAAGGAAAGGACCAGAATTTACAAAAGACTTTGCTCCAGTAATAGTGGAGGCTTTTAAGCATGTTTCAAGGTACAGTAAAATTGTGCATGCGGTGTCCTTCATCATGCTGCATTTGAGGGGCATTTAGAGAAGTCATCAGTTGATCTCTTCTGGCCCAACTAGTCTTCATGTGTTATTTCTGTACTTGAAATCTTACTAGTTTAATTTATTCAGTGTTCTTTTGATCTTGGATAGTCTTACTGCTTTTGGATGAAGTTTGATAGTAAATTCATCAGCATTCAGTCTTGGCTTGGAAGGCTGTTAGCTGTTCCTGAAACTAAGACTTGCTTACTGTCTATGTTTATGTGCTACAAAAGTTTGACATTTTTCATTACTGGGTGTTGCATAATTTGTTTTTTCCCCAGCAGCCTCTAATCTCATTGCACGAGGAAGCTAGAGTCTTGATAGAGGATTATTTTTGCAATGATACACAGCTGTTGAAGCAACATAAACCTATTTGTAGTGTTTGCAGATTTATGGGTTGAAAAGAAAACAGATTTGGCTGTTGGCCCTTTATTTTTTTCATCTGCTTGCTAGGACACATTGAACTGGTCTTTGCTTTCTTTAAAATGAAAATTTGCTATTTTCTGAGATTATTTGACTTCTGATGCTTTGATATTGCTAAGATCTGTGAAGGTCCTTCTATAAAAAATAATCAAACAGCAGTGCTATATTTCTACCTAGTGCTGATTTTTGCTTTTTTTCCTTGTAACAGTGAGTCTGATGAGAGTTGTAAGAAACACCTTGGTCGAGTGCTGTCGATCTGGGAAGAAAGGTCTGTTTATGAAAATGATGTATTAGAACAACTTAGGCAAGCTTTGTGTAAGTATTTTTGTGAGTGTATGAAGGTTCAGCTTCTTGTTTGAAATAGTATTTCCCTGACTGTTGTTTTTGGTTTTTGTCAGATGGAGACAGAAAGGTGAGGAAGCGCACATATGAACAGATAAAAGTTGATGAAAATAACTGTTCACCTCGAAGTTCTCCCACTGATCCTCCTCAGGTAAAAGCATGTTTATAAAATTCTGTATTTACATATGGTTTCATATAGAATTTTTCAGTTACTCTTGTTTTTGAATAGTCTCTGTTTTTCTTTTTAGTGAGGTACTGTTTCTGGGCAAGGGTGACTACACCTGAGACTTTTCATAGCCCTTCAGTGGGGTATGCTGTAGCTTTAGGTACTTGACATTAAACCCAGATGTATGAACAGTATGTCCAATTTTGTTCACGTCAGGATTTCAGCAGTAGTTTCTATAGTGTATTGAGTTCTCATTCAGTTTCCAGGGTAGCAATGAGTAATACATGCATTAGAGTAAGTTATGGATTTATCAATAAAATATTTCCCAACAATTCAGTCATGATGACTGAAAAATTCTTGTCTACCTTACACTGTTATGGCTTTTCTAATTCTTGTGGATTCTTCTTGTGGTATTGCCCTGTCTCAAAAGGATTTTTGTTATAGCAAAGAATGACTGTCCTCAAGTCATCACAATTTAGTATGTTTCTCTGTAGCAGATATCTGGGCTTCTGTGAACATCAGCCCTACTTCCAGAAGAAGTGCACTGATACAGTCTTTTGCCATAGTGAAGCAAAACTACAAGAAAAATAATTTTTAAAAAGTGTATAATAAAATGAAAGGTACTGTAAAATAATTGCTACTGTCAAGAAAAAAATATTTATAAGTATTCCTGTACCGAGAATTTAAATGAAAAAGCTCCAGTGGAAAGGTGACCTTTAAAACTAGAAACTCTGCGATGTTGTGCTGAGGATTAAAGGTTTGGTTTTGTTTTGTTTTGACTCTAAAGGTGATACTGTAAATGCTGTTAAAATTACCATCCAATCAATTTGATAAGCTTGTTGTAAAATACTTTTGTTTTGTTCTAGGATCTGTTTATTTAAACTAGTTCTCAATCTTGCATGCTTTTTTCAGACCACAGATCTCATTAGAGCATTACAAGAACTAGAAAACGCTGCCTCTGGGGATGCAGCAGTTCACCAGAGAATAGCTTCCTTGCCTATAGAGGTCCAGGATGTGTCCCTGTTAGACAGAATAACAGGTGAGGGTTGGGGGCCTGGTAACCGAAATGCTCTTCTGAGAGCGAAATGGTATGTCATGAAATCACACTTTACTTGTTTTTCTCTGCTTGCTTTTTAGATAAGGAATCTGGAGAGCAACTTTCCAAAATGGTAGATGATGCATGTATGTTGCTGGCGGATTACAATGGCAGGTTGGCAGCTGAAATAGATGATAGAAAACAGCTAACTCGAATGTTATCAGACTTTCTCCGATGTCAAAAAGAGTTCCTTGCAGAGAAAGAACATAAGCTGGAAGTGCGTAATGTTTTGTTTCAGTCCCTTCCTCACTAAAGCTTGTTCTTGCAAATGTTTTTAGTTAGCCTAAACAACTTTTCTCTCCTAAGATAAATATTTAATTGCCACTGTTATGTCTTTGCTTCCAGCACATTATTAACGTATTGTTTGATTCTAGTGTTCTAAACCTACTAAACCAGCTCTTTCTGCTTTTTTAGTTATTCAGTCTAGGTTATATGTACAGACTTAGTTTTAGTAGTGCAGATAGAAAGTCTTATCCCTGGTGTTACAAACTTAATTCTTCATAGTGTAATTTTCTTTCCATGCTCTTTTTATTCATTGTTGTAAGTCTTAGTTATGTATTTGCTAAAGGATAAGAATTTAATTCCAGGTTTTAACACAAGTTTTTAACCTGTCTCATGCATCCATTAAACCCAGTAAAAAGTAGTTGTAGCTTCTATGGCCTCTAACATAGCTGGTTATCAGTGCTAGCAGGATCAGACAGATCGTAATAAAAGAAGAACGTGGGGTGAGCAGTTCATTATTAGCAAATGATCCCATAAGTTACTGTTCTTTGCTGTTACCAGTCATCTGCATTCCTCTCCTGCTATGTACTACTGTAAAGCCTTCTATTGAACATTCCACATATTTAGAATATGTCCATAATTTCATGTCGATTTCTTCCCAGTGCTAACTTGGGTATTACATTACTGGAATTGAAGCTGCATCATTTTGCAAAGGGAGATGTCTGAACACTCACGGTGTCCTGTAACTGCAGCATATGCATATATGGTCCCAAAATTAATTACTCCTCAGGTTTCATTATACACGCCTATCAAGAATATTTTCTTTCCCTAGTAGTTTCTTTACCTTTTTATAACTTCATAACTTCAGATTTTGTTGTGCCTTTGTTCCAGAAAATCCTTTTCACAATGTATTTGAAGTCATCGTTCAGATCAGTTGTATCATTCCTAGCCTACTCTTGTTTCCTGACTTACTTCCTTTCCTCTATGCCTCGCAGAAAAGCAATTGATGAAGGTTCTTCCTATCAACTTTACTGTGTTTATCCTGTGGGAAGAATATCCACCAACTTCATGTAAGATAGACGGTATGCACAGTAGTGCTGATTTCAGTAGCAGCTGACCCAACTGCATAATGGAGCCTGGAAGATTAAAGAACAGGAAGCCTTAAGCTTTTCATCACATGCCCTTCATTCTCTATGCTTGTGTAGTGGGTTTGAAGGACAAGTTCCTGCAGTTTCAGTGGAAGGCTGGTTATCTAGAGGCATAGACTTGTTTATGTAGCTCATTACCAGCAGTTATACGCTGTTTAGTTGGCGTAAACTGCTGGGCTAGTGAGTTGCTCAGAAGGCAGATTTACACATCTGTAAAACAAGAAAGCTCAGTCTAAAAGAAATTAAAAATGGTAGTGCAGCTGTGAAAAAATTCCACCCTTGTTAGTTGTTTTCAACAAATATAAACCAGTATAATTTCCCAATATTACTAGATCAGAGAATTCATAATTCTAAGAGAAAGCAGTTGCATATTACTGGGCTATTACGGTCCTTTAGATGGTTTCTTGGTTGAATTATTTAGACTGCTAAAGAATTTAATACAGCACAGTTTCATTTTTGGGCTAGTTTGAGGTCTTTCTTTAAAAAGTAGTAGACAGTCCTCAGTATCTGTAGCAGTCCCTTTTAAACAGATGAAGTCCTAGGATGTTAAAGTACACTGTAAGAATGGTTTTAGGCTGATTAGTGTGGTGTAAATATGAATTCCTAATAAAGAACTAAGAGCCAGTATGGTGCCAGCCCAATTACTAATAAAGGCCTATGAACCAAGTGATTTTTAGAAAACAAGAACCTGAAAATGAAGTTTCTAAACTAGTGTTGAGTGAAGTGCCTTCATGCTCAGTACCAGTAATGCTTTTTGGTTTGGGAAGTAGAGACTAATAAACATTCTGAAGTTTTGAAATGTAAGATTAGGATGTCTTAGTGGTACTGTCTGCAGGGCTTTCTGGATTAGCACATGTAGGATTTTTTTTGGTGATTAAGAAATGAAGATGAAGCAAGGACTCTTTGTTTTTGCAGACTTGGGAAATTCCATGGCTCAAATTGAACTCTACTTCTTGGCTTCTCATTTGAAACAGGGCTGGGAGAGGGCCTGTCACCCAAATCTTTGAGACTTTATTTCCCTGAACTATCTGTCCCTAGGTTTTGCTGTTCAAGTTTAATTTCTGGTGAAATTAATTTGTTCCAGACAAGGTTGTTTCTTATGTTAGACTTCTAGCTATTGACACTTTCCTGAGTATAACATGGTCTCTCAGTTGTAACAGAAAGTCCTTAATTAGTGTCACCAATCTGTGAGCATAATGCTGAGATTCTACCTTACTGATTTCTTACCATACCAAACAGGTATAGTAAGGAACAAGTGGATGTATTCTTAGTTGAATCTAGAAATGTTACCTGTTATTAACCTTGTTGAACAATTTGAATTGGAATTCCTGAAGAATTGTCAGTAGCTTTCAGCTTAAGATAGAAGCTTTAGACGTAAATTTGCAGATCTTTTATCTTCTAAAGATAATTCACAGGTAAGTAATTTTGAATAACCAATCTTTCCATGAGTAATTTTTTGAGAATAAGAGTCTCTCTGGTAGTTATTTCTGAAACAAAAGTGCATGATTCCCATCAAAAGCAAGGTAATGTATGTGCTTGACAGGAAATTTTGATAACTGGTAAATAATGTCATGTCTGCATCAAAAGCTAACTGTACTGCTTGGTAGGTGACTTCCCTAAGTATATTTGGGGGTAAGTAGTGTCATCTTTATCTCTTGAATTGTTTTCTTTAACGTCTGTCTAGCTTCTGTTGCAGGTGGTGGACATGGACCTATCTTCTAATGATGTCACCATCCATTAGTACACACATCCTGCTAAAAATAAATTTAAGAATCAAAATCTTGTATTGTCTGTTGTTTTTGAAAACTTGAAGAGGAGGAATTCTATAACTACTCATACCAAACCTCTGCTATTTTCATCTGTATTCTCACAAGTGTTACTGAGTTTATGCCTGAGGTGGATAAGTATTTACCCACTGTAATTTCTTTTTCTTGAAGACTAAAATTTTCACATAGTTGTTCCTAAAACTCTCACATTCTTTCAGTAAAATAATTCAAAATTCCCAGTGTAGAACTTCGGGGGTTGCTTGCATTGAAGCTGCCATTTCCAAAAGGAGAAAGCTGTGAAAACAAGACTTTCAGACTTCTGCTTTTTAACTGACACTGTTGGGTTTACATGATCAGAAATGAGAAGTGGTGAATGTAGGACTTGTTCTTCACAAGCACAATAAAAAATCTTTCACTTTATTAGGTACCAGAGAAGGTGTGCTTTATAATTGCTCTTAGACCCCTTTAGAACCATCCTCAGATTTAGGATCATGCTAAGGAATCTTTCCCCTTCACTTTTGGTAGTTTTAAAGTAGTATAAGTGTTTAAGGTTCAGTGTGCTGTGGCTCCAGCTAGGATTTCTAGCTAGATAGGATTCTGTCTATTAGAGAAAATGGAAATTTTTGCAGAAATACTTTTGTGGAACACTTTTTTCCTGAAGCCTTTGAGGACTAATACCATTCCTGTTTACTACTTTGGTTGACTTTCCCCCTCTTTGCTTCTGTGTTGCATCTCCCTTCTATCTCCCTGCCCATCCCCTAGTTTCTGAACAGAAATACTGGTTAGTCTCTTGGTGTCACTGAGATTAAAAAGAGATTTTTACATTATACAAGAACAAGGAATTGGGTGTACATAAATTGAAACCCAGATGATTCATCTCTTTTTGATAAGACTGTCCGGTATTCTAGAATTAATATGGCCTTAAAAGTGACATGAACAAGAGAAGTACTTGATTTACTATTCTCTCTTGTTTCTTTCCTTTTGTCTCTCCCTCCCATAGACTCCTGGATTATAGAGTGAATAGTCTCTTACAGAATTTCAAATAAAGGGTTCGATAGTTGGAAATTTTAGCGTGACTCATGAACAGTTTTGAGTAGGGGATCACAAGATGCCATCTCACCTTCATTTTGACCTTATGGAAAGATGTAGTATTGCTACACTTAGCATGTAGTGGATATACAGGTTCTTGCACACTCTTTCTTTCAATTTACCACTTTAAATTTGGGAATATCTTGTCACTAGAGCCAAAATTTTATGACAGAAGTGCTACTCTGGGAAGCCTGCTCAGATTTAGCAGCTTGCATTTAATTAAAGCGCTTAATGTTGCTATCTTGCATTCCTGATTTTGTACAGCTCTGTAAGCAGTATTCATATTCTTATGCTCACGCATCTGGTTTTAGTTGTGATTTCTTAGCATGTTGAGAGACTACAATACATTCAATGCACTTTTATTTATGGCTCCATATAGCTTGACTTGTCTTCCTAAAGGTTTTAATTTTGTCTTGGAATTTTACAAATAAACAGCAGGCAGTTAGTCAGCCTTGACTTTAGCTCTGGATTTGAAAAACTTTATTTTTTTCCCCGCTCAGTTCACACTTAATGGTTTCAAATGCAGACAGAAATGTTAAGCAAACAGTTTAGGGGCTGCAGTGGTATAATAGGCCTCTTATCCTTAAGTTTTGTAGTACTGGACTGGGGTGGTACTATTGTCTGCTGTTGACCTTCACCATGGCCTTCATTTTATCACAGGCTGTGGTGCTTGCTTTTTTTTTTTTTTTTTTTCTTTACATCCCTTATTCTTCCTTAGTATGTTTGTATGTCAGCTTTTTTGATTTAGTGACAGAATACTTGGGGTAATACATTCCATTATGCTTCATATTTTTTAAGTCTACTTCAGATAATTTGGATTCATTTCTTCATAACCTTGCAGCTGAGCACCTAAATTATTTTACTGAGCTTTGCTTGAAGATTAATTTGTAGGATGAGCCCTACATTGCCTTCTGTAATGGGGTGGGGTTTGCAGCATTGGAGGTGATGTACGACTCCATAAATAACAGCAGCAGCACAGTAACTCAAGTTATTCTGGAGTTGGAGCTGAGCAGCCAACAGTGCAGTGATGACCAGAACTGATAACTGGAAAGTGTCAGGAAGTGATCAGTAGGGTTCATCCAAACCCACTAGGACCATTTTGAGTGTTTAAGATCTGATACATGCTCTTGGTAACAGAAATAGTGGTACCTAATAGTGGTACAAACAGACCATATTTTGTGATCTCTTGAGGTGATGAACCATTGTATTCATTTTTGTTCAAGATTGCAGCTTCAAAAATTGAAGCTGATTTGGCAGTGCTTCCAGTTGAGGGAATCTAGGACTTCTACTGAAAGAAATCTTTTGAGGGGAGGCAGATATTCTTCAGCTGAGGAGAACATGACTGTGGATTTATTTATTTTTTTTTCTTTAATAAAAAGGGGGAAGACCCTTTGCCAAAATTTCTTTCTCTAGTGGCTCAGTTCCAAGTAATTTGAACTATTTTTCAGAGAAATTTATGTAGCTCGTGACCATCAAGAAGGAAATGTAGGGTATAGATCTCTAGTGGGTATATTCTTAATGTTCTAACTCTTCTCATCCTTCTGTGTATGAAATGGAATGTGATTCAGGGACAGGCCACTATGCTTAGATATTTGTGTAGATTGGTTGAAATCCCTTGCTTATAGGTTGGCCATTTGAGAGGCTTTGTGTAATGTAAATGCTTTGCACAGTGCAAGTCATAGTGGATACCTGCGTTAGGGTTGTGTTTCTTTAAAAAACAAAACTAATTTTTAGTAAGATCAGTAGTTGGAGTTATCTACCCAAATGTGACCGGGGAGAATTAAGTGAACACTGAAATAATAATTTCTCCTTAAAGTTTCTTTAGTTATAAGTTAAGGTGAGGGGATGCTTAAAATAAGATATAGGTTGCATCTCTTATCTGCGGTGAAAGTAGGCTTGCTAAGTGTTCTTACAGGTTGCTGACCTGTCTTTTAGACGTGGTTGCTTTGTTTCCATAAGCACTTTTTCAGTGACAGGAGATAAAGTTGTAGAGTTTTTAGAAGTAATTTGCAAGACTAGGATGAAGAACAGCAGCCCTTATGTCAAACACAAAGCAAAGTCAAATGATCAGTGCATTCTCTTCCTCTGTGTTGTACCCATTTGGTGAGAATAATGCTTATTTGACCTGTTTTCATAACAAACTTCGAACCTCTCTGTACTTGAGTAATAAATATACCTCTTTCATATAGTGACTTACTGACTGCATCCTCAGCTACCATAGTATAGAGTTACTCAGTTTGTACCTGAAAAAGATTAGACTTCACAGCTCAATGTTGTCATTCAGAGTGGAAGAAACACTTGAAGGCTTCCACCTTTTAAATTGACTTAGCAGATACTTGAATATAAATCCTGGCATTTCTAACAGATTGAACAGGTTATAGGTTGTACTTTGCTCATCTTTTAAAAATAAAGAGAACCTTTTGCTTCAGTTCATCACATTTTAAAGCATTGTTTGTCATTCAAGATACTCTGGTTTTGAAACAAGGTAATAAAAATGTTAAAGCTGTTATTTTTTTTTTATCCATTTCACCCTTATTATTTGTAAGGGTGATTTTTTTTTTTTAGTTTTCACTCTGCAACTTATTAGCTTTTATTGAAAGGTGGTAAAAAAGGTGTGTGTATATATATATATATATATATATATGTATATATATAACTGCAAGATACCAGATACTTTAATACCCTTGCGGTGCATTTTAAATTTCTCAATATAAAAATACTGAGAGAAGATCCTGAACTTGCCTAGGTAGGACTTGCTGTTGTGAGACTTCTAGCGAGAATGTTCCTGGCTATTGCCACCCAAAAAACTTCATACTGTTAACCAAAATGAATGGATCTATTTGTGTCATCCTCAGAAGAACAAGTTTTGCAGGTATGTAAAACCTTATGCAAACATCTGAGATGATGGGAAGTTGTAAAGGGAATAGTCAGTCCTCTAACTGGAACTTAAGTTTTTTGAAGGATAGGTGTAGATTAGCGAGTGACTTTTCTGTAGTGCATTCTGCAGTAGATACTTCCTTTGCTTTTATCAGGAGTTTGCTGGAATAAAAAGAAAACATAGATACAAGGAATTGATGTAGGAAATACTGATACTGTAGTGCCTATTTATGTCAGTAGTAGCAGTGAGGTTTTTCAAGTTCAAACTACCTTTTCTGGAGGCCTTAATTTCCTACAGTAATACTGTTATTGTTTTAAGATTTTTTTTTTAAAATCTGATGTTTGTGTTGCTATACAAAGTCAGCAGAAGTGTAAACCCTGCTTGTATCCTTCTCACAACTAGAAACTTGCTTTTGAAATTATTTGTTAAAGCAGCTGTAAACGCTAAGTAGGAACATAAGACCGCCCTGAATGACAGGTAGTCATTTTAGGCAGACTAAACATCAGTCTTTCTGTTCAGGAGTTACTAAGGAAATATTTGTAATCTAGTTTCAAAAAACCCTTAATGTAATGGATGGAAAAGGAGGGTGTTGGAAAGCTCTGCTCCACAGTTTGAGATGACTTGTATAAAAAAGCTGAATCAAAACACGTTACTTCTGCTAATATCTTCTGGTAGTTTCATGTAATAGGAAAATAAGCATGTGTGTATTCAAATAATTGCAGTTGACTAAAAAGCTGTGCTTTAAATTCTCTTAAAATAGTGTCCAAATTAAAACCTGTGTTAGGCTGATACTCAAAAGTTGTTTTATAGCTTTTACAGTTAAATTTTTTATTTAATTTTTCTGCTATCACTAAGATCTAGAAACTTTATTATGAGTAAGGGTTTTTTTTTTATCTAACAAGCTTCTACATGAAGTTTAAAATAAGCACCATGCTCAAATGATGCTTTACCTATAACTGTAGTTACATTGTTCCAATGCATTTCTGATAATGGTTTACCTGGTTGATTGGAAGGGCTGATGAGAGCTCCTTGTAGAAATCTCTGACAGAACCAAGAAGAGAAATGGTTAGAACATCAGCCTGCTTTTTCTCTCAGCCTTGCTGAAACAACACAAATACATTTTGTTCTATGGCAGACTTCTGAGGTTTTCACTCAAAACCACACCAGTATTATACGGAAGAAGCAATTTGTGTAAAATCTGATGTAGAACATAGTGGCACTCATGCTGTTGTGGACAGAGCTGATAGCTTTTTGGAGAATTTGAATGTACACAGCAAGGAAACAGGCTTTGGGTGGACAGCAAGTAGTGTGAGATGGCATTTAAAGAAAATGTACATCCAGTTACTGTAGCTCTTGGGCAGAGTGCTCATATTTAACCCCTATTCTCACATCTATATAGGAAAACAATTCATTTTATGTAGTATGAAGTGGCAGATATTTTCAGAGCCTGTTAATGAAATAAGGTATGACAGTTTATGTTGTATTTTAACACTGGCATAGGGGAAAGTAAGAAATGTTAATTTGTGCAAACTAATTAGTAATTATAGGTGCCACCTTTGACAAAAACCTGTTTGCGGTTAAAAAAACTGGAGTGAAATATTCCTGCTTTGGAGTCAACATTTTGTTGACTCCAAAGCAGGAGTGAACAGTGCACTTTTCCATGTGGGGTTTTTTTTGTTGTTGGTTTGGTTTGGTTTGGTTTGGTTTGGTTTGGTTTGGTTTTTTTCTTTAAGCCCAGAACTTTAGTTAATATTTATCTACTGCTAAGCCCAGTTCTGGGTAAAATATCACTGGAAATAAGAAGAATTTTCAAGAATACATATGAATCCTGCATGATAGATTAGAATAATTTTTAGTTTTAATAATTTTGTTGTCAAAACTGAGCTCATAAACCAAAATGAAGGAGTTAGTAGTTGAACTGCTTTAATCAGGTACCAAAGCTATTCTGTTTTCCTAGTTTAAATTCATTATGATCTTCTAATGGTCTTACTAAACTAGTCGCAGGGTTTATTATGACTGTTGCAGAAAAATTCTGTCTCTTCAGCTAAGGCTAAATGTAGAGAGCAGAAATACTCTTCAGTAGGACCCACAGTGAAACTGAATTTTACAAATCAAAATGAACAAACCACCACAGTCTTCCTTTAGTAAACCAGGGGAATTTACTTCAAAATATCCAGACTTTTAAAATAAAACCAGCTAATCCTCATTCCTGGAAAGCTTAGAGAATAGTAGGCCACTTCACGGTGCAGTAGGTCAAGATCCCCAGCTGAGAAAAGATGAAAACTGTTAGGTAACATAATTCTCCACTGTACTTTGCTAAAAATCCAGTTCTTAAAAACTGTTGTCTTCCTGTTAAAGCTTAGTAATGAAATTCAGAACTTTGTGTAATGTTTCCTTTCAGTTAGTAGCAACTGTAGTTTAGTTAATATTGGCTTGATTCTGAAAATTAATCTCCAAGATTAATGATAGCCTTTTTTTCCTAGAGGATCCAGTATGGAAGGCTTGCCTTTATACTGAAACACATGATGAAGTGTGAATCCAAAGAGGGGGAGTGGGAGGAGGAGAGGTTCAGGACTTTGACATGATGGTACAGCAACCTGGCAGAAGTATTTATTCTTGCATTGATTAGAAGCTGAGATTTTATGATCATACCCGTTGGGTTTTTTTGTTGTTGTTGGAGTTTTTTTGTTTGTTTGTGATTGGGGAGGGTATGTTTGGGTTTTTTGTTTGCTTTTTTTTTCTTTTTTTTTCTTCTTCTTTTTTTTTTTTTTTTTCCCCGCTGGCACCTTATTTCAAAATGTGCTAAGAAGATGGATTATTTTCTTTGTACTTGGATTTCTCTCACTGATTGATGTATGGTACATGTGTCTACACAGTGGGGAGAACAACTTGGAATGTGTGAGTTGAGGTTGAGGACAGTGTTGAAACACCAGCTCTCTGTCCTTTGGAGCTGTATCTGTAGTTGTTCTAGGGATTGTAATGCAAGAGCAGTTGGATACTGTTTTAACAGCAGTCAGGAAACAATGTATCCCACAGCTGTTGTGCTTGCTGAGAATGTTTTTTAGCCAGAAAGAAATGGAAGTTGTCACAGGAGTACTCACTACCCCCTGATTAGGTGTGTAAAGTGGTCCTTACACTTGCCTTAAAACTTTATTCTAAACTAAAGGAGTAGCCAGAGTACATTTACTTTTGCATTCAACTGAAGCAGTTAGGATGTTTCTCAGTTCGTCCAAAAAGTAAAGACTATTGTATTGGTCTAATTTGGAGTTGGTAAAGTTTTTTCCATTGCCAAAGTTTCCATCAATTTTGATGGAAATTAGGAGAAGTGGAATGCAGGGAAACA
Organism: Petroica traversi; assembly: GCA_025920805.1. Classification (NCBI taxonomy): domain Eukaryota; kingdom Metazoa; phylum Chordata; class Aves; order Passeriformes; family Petroicidae; genus Petroica; species Petroica traversi. Next base: position 3,650,413 of record JAHLSL010000056.1, read on the forward strand.
GTTCAGGATTATGTATAAATCCTGTAAGTGACCTTATATTGTCTTGGAATTTCATTTTCTTTATATAGTATGAAGATGTATCTCTGACATAAAAAGTGCATAGAGTTGACTTTATTAGAGAGGGCAAAACATTTTCGTAATATTTCTCAGTTATTGCTGGCAGTGATTGGCAGAAGAGGAGAGAATGAATTGCTGTTACATAAGGCTTACAGGTATTGTCCTATTTCCTGGGAGACTTGATTGTTGCAGTTATGCTTTCCTTTGACAGGGAAACAATCCAAATTATTTAACTGTGGAAAGTTTGATAAAATAACTTCTGTGAATACGTAAAGAGAAGAGAGGCCCAGAGGAATGCTTCAGTAGCTCTTCTCCCCTCAGTCTATCCTAGTCAGCCTATGGAGCATGGAACCAGCCATAACTTCCACTGCTCTTTGCCACAACAATGGTTAGTGATGTAGAAGACATCAAGGAATACTGGGGTTTAAAGGGGAGAGTTGGAGGGTGCACACTGGGTGGAAACTACTGTGGCATGGAAAATTGGACTAACTGGGATGGAGTTAGGACATTTGGCGGTTTGTTTAGAGGAATCAAATAGCATCATAATTCAATGAATGATCTTGGATGATTGTGCTGCCCCATATTGAATAAATGGTACCACTGTGGGTGTAAAATAGTTGTCTGTAATAGTAACATTGTAACTAAGATTCTCTGAAAGTAAGTAAGGAGCCAGTGTTTGAAATGTTCTCTCCAATACTGTTTTATTTTCTTGCCTGATTCAGTATTAAATTCTTTTTTTTACAAAAGCATTTTTGTTTAAGTTTCTTCATCTGTGGAACTGGCATCACAGCAGGTTCTTATGTTCTGACTGGGTTGGTAATTTAGAGATACATTATACACACTGGGATGTTAACCCTATTATCTAATAGAGTGCACCCCTCCATCACAAAAAGAAGAAAAATCTGCTGTTACAGCTTCTTGAAATTGAATAGGATGTTCAGAATTTGAAGTGAGATGGTACATATTTAAATGAAATAATTTGAAACATTTTGTTAGTGTCAAAAAGTAACTTTGGTTACTTTTTTCTGCACTTCTATGCTTCCAAACTTTAAGTCAATGCAGTGAGGATGGTATTTTTGAGGGCCATAGATAGGAGAGGAATATATTGCAAAGTTTTAGGCAGAGACAAGTCTGTCAGATTTTGGTTAGTGGAGGAAATAAGGAAGGATTCTGATGAGATAAAGTATTATTTAGAACATTATCTGGCCCAGGCCTTCTCTCCCTAAAGCAGGCTTATTTCACAGTGCAAACTAGATGCTCTCTCTCTGTTGTTGAGTTTGTTTTACATAGTACACACATTTTTAGAGGGGAGTGAGAGGGGAAGCTGAGAAACAGGAGAAATGCCACATGCCTTCTAAAATAATTCTAGATGTTACTGTAGCTGTGCACCAGAGGGCTGGGATATTAATCAGGATTTTGTGATATAGCATGAATCCTGAAGTATTTAAAAGTGTTCTCTGAGACTCTGATTTAAGTGTAGGCTGATGTTAACAAATAGATAGAAATCACTGTAAAATTAAGCTTTTGATCTTCCCAGAAGTTAGACATTTCCCTCTGTATTTTGGTGGGGTTTTTTTTTCTTCCTCCCCATGCATCAAAACCAGATTTTTTTATGTTGCCCTGTAAAGGTGTGGAGAATTGGGTTTGTAGTCAGCAAATGCAATAGTTTTAAAGCTTGGCTGCAACCAGAATTTGGGGTAGAAAATGTGTAGTGGCCACTTAGTACATTGAAAGACATAGTCAAGTTTGAAAAACAGAATTGAAAGTTGAGATAAACGTTGAGCTTTGAGTTATGCTCTTCAAAAGACTTTTATTTTAAAGTCAGTTGAGAAAATAGATCTTCAACAACATGTCAGAAATAGTAAAATAATGTGAAGAGGCCTGGAGAATCAAGATTTACATCTGGCTGTGGTCCTACAGGTTAAGTAGGGCTCTGTTCCCTCAAATGTTAGCTTCTCATGACTGCATCCCATTCCTAATTATGTATTTCTTCCTTTGTTTTTCTTCGGTCAGTATTAAAGGTTCATTTTACTCCAACCCAATACTTTATTGAGCAGCAAAGAAGATAGAGGGACGTCATTGTTTGTTTTTACCACAGTTATTTATGCCTTTAAACAGTTCTCAGATTTTATGTGGAACACTGCACTCTTTATAACTTCTTTAAAGACAAGCCTCAGAACTGTCATGTTCTCAGTAAATGTGAGCCCTTTGATCCCAAAGAAGATAGAAGGCAGGAGACAGCAGACGGTGTAACTCCCCCGAGTGTTACACTTGGCAGTATTTCAAACACACAAAGTTTTGATGTAGTTTATTTCTAGGTTGCTAGCAGCTACCAGTGTAGGAGGAATGATTCTGCAATGGCAGTAGATATGAAATCAGTAATGTTCTGCATCACATCCCTATTTAACTAGTTGTAATGACCCATCACTTTAATTTTGTGCACTAACATGGATTATCCTCAAACCATGGTCACCAAACCAGAGACCACTGAGAACACAGCATTCATATAGAATCTCCTTTTTCTTTACATCACTCCACCTTGTCTTTGTTGTCCTACACATCTAGACTCATCAGTGAAAGCTGGAGCTCTTTATTGCCCAAGATTTCAGAGTATCATGGTGAAGCCAAGTTTAAATTCTTGACATGCTCTAGAAACATGAAATTTCCCATCCTAAGTTGCCTGCTTTCTGGTGGAAATAATTGACATCCTTCATCTGTAAGGAACCATGGGCAAAAGGTGGTAGCTCATAAGGCCAGCATATTTGACAGATAAATTTGGTGACCTGTGCCTACATCAGCTTTATTTTGGAGTATTTTCCAGAGGTAATCGGGGGTTTTGTTAAACTGATATTTAGCACATAGCGTCCGACATATATGTTTAGTCTTACTCATCTATGATTCCATAATACCCAGTGTGAGAGATGCTGGATGAGTGCCAGTAGATCATGGTTTCCTCTTTCCTTGTTTTCTTCATTTTCTGTCTTCTACTGACACGACTTCTGTTGTGGTGATTTTTGTTGCTGCTGTTGCTTTTAAAAATGGTGTGACCTTAAGCAGTCTTTAATTTTAGATTATTTAAATCTAGGAGCTGTAATTAGTATTTTATACACTGATTGTTTTAAACAAAACATTTTAGCATGCTATCTTGAAAGCCAGACCCTTCTTTTGTTTTGTGTCTTAGATCATGTCGTGAATAGGGTGCCATTTCCAGTATTTAGAACGTCATTTGGCATAGGACAACATTGGATGCAACTTCTGTGGAGAGAATTAAGTTCTGTCTGTGTGTGTGTGTACCTGTTGTTTGCCTTCTTGGTAATAACACAACTACTGTGCCTAGCTTATCTGAAGATGTAGGAATAGAAAGTCTCTAAATATAATGTTCTTAGATCTGGAAGAAATCTAGCATTCTTGCTCAAGCAGTGTGAATCTCAAAGATGCTTTATCCTCAGGCTGGAAGATTGTGGAATAAAGCAGTGATGCAGGTGCAAACCCAAAGCACAAAGTACGGTCACTACACATAGGTTTGGTATGGAGAACCTCCTGAACTTTTTCAGACAACACATTCTTAAGAAGCAATTATTCCTGGTTTTCTGGATTTCTTATTGAACGACATAGCTGTCATAGAACACAGCAGCAAGAACTTTAACATGACTAGGCTGTTCTCCAGACAGTAGTGTTTAAAACACTACTCCTTTGGTTTCCTGGCTGGCTTCTCACCTGTAATTTATATGAATTGTTAATGCATTCCCCTGCTGCAGTCCCTGTAAGTGGAAGTCATCCTAAAGTCATTGAAAATGTAAATGGCAGCCTTCTGCAGCTGTTTTGTACCCATGTTCTCAGCATTTCTAGAAAGGGGCACATTGAAACTTCCTTATCTTCTGGCTGATTAGTGCCTTCTGCTTTATGCAAAGAAAAGAATGCAGGCCAGTTTTCTGGAACACCAAGATCTTCCTTTTTTTCCCAGCCCACACTCCAGCAGAGTTGTGCTTAGTCCTTGAGTCCTAGAAGGATGCTACTTTATTAGTAGTCTCATCAGTGTTACTAATATTGGATCACGCAACTGCTCTTAAGCCAGTTGAACATGATTGTGTTGATCCATATTTAAACCACAAAATTATTATTAGGATAATTTTTTTCAAACTCTGACAGTTTAAGATAGAGAAGTTTCCTGTCACTGCTGATGAGGAGCATCTCACATATTCCACGAATGTCCTCTGCACTCTGTGTGTGCATATACAACTCAGCAAGTATCCTAGCCCCAAATCCTTGAAGCCCTACTGAATAGCAGCTTCTGTAGTCAGTGGAAAATTAATGTTCTTATGCAGCATGATCAGAAAAATTGTACATGCTCAATAGCAGCTGTTGGTTTCAACCTTGTGTTTCTTTTAAATAGTAAGCAATGATTCTTAGACTTCTGAGGGTAAATCCATACGTGGGCTTTGGAATAATCCTGGTCACTTGAATTTCAGGTTTGGATTTATATGAAAGTATTAATGGTCTTCTGGAGTCTGAAAAGCTAACATCCAATTAGGTATATAAATAAAAGTGCAAGAGAGTTTATAGAAGCTACTCTTAAAAATACAAAGAGTAATAAAGACTGATGTTCATAATGTAGGTTTTACAATCTTCAGTTATAAAATGATGAGCACAAACTCCAGATTTGCACCTTTCAATGCAATTGATAAAAGCTTAGCAGTTAAATATGTATTTTCTAATATAGGAAATCATAATTGTATTATGTGATTTAAGATTTAAAGCGTATTTATATTCTACATGCTAGCCAGTGCCCAAGTTTCAGTAGGAGGAGGTTGCTGGAAAATACTGAATTTCATTACAGCTCCAGTAAAAACAAAGCTACTCATGAAAAACATACATACACAGACAAATTTGTGAGGGTCAGCAGGCAGGCTCTTTGTGCTGCAGTAGGAGGGAGGAAGGGATACTGTGCAATTCTGAGAATACTCTCTGGTCCAGAGTCACATTGAAATAATTTTCTCAGGAGAGACATATTCTTCATGTCCCTCAAAATGTTTAATGGCAGACAAGCTTTCTCTTACACTGCTACGTCCTTGTTATAGCATATTGCTCACTTTTTCATGGCGCATGTGTGATTAACAATGCTTTTTCTTCCAACATTGGGGTACCTAGTATGCTTTTATGAAATGTCATACAGCTTTCACAATGTTGCACAACGAATTTTCTCTTCCAAACTTCAATTCCTTTGGAAACATGATGAAATATACCCTACACAGTTTCAGCTTTCCACCTACACATGAATGACTATGGGGAGGGGTTTTTTTACTGTTTTTATTTGATCCTATGGTCTTGACTCTTCTTGATAAGGTAGCGTTGAGCAAGTCGCTTTTCCTAAGCAGCGGCAAAAACACGATTTTGGGGTTTTTTAGCTGTGAAAGTGGGGGACAGATGTGTCCTTTCTGCACCATCAGCAGGTACTTGCCTTCTCTGCAGGGGCTCCACTTTCTATACTATTGCACCATAAAGACCAGCTAGAGATGACTGGGACTCAGTGAGGGATTCATTTGAGCTGTTGAGCCCTTCAGCCTGTGGTGTTTGGCTAGCCTGGGTTTGAGGGGAGTCATTGGGGAAACAACCTTTTACTTTACAAGGCAAGCCCTTAAAAAAAATGAAATTTGAAATGCATGGTGACTTGTATGGTTGCACTTTAAGATGGTATCTTAAGTTTGGGTGCAAGTCTTTACATTTGATTGTAAGTCATGGCCAAATCATAAATAACTTTTTGTATTTCCCTCTCCACATGGGGAAATCTTGCTGTTTTTCATGACATTGCAGTGCAGAGTGATGGAAAAGTGGCACACCCAGGCCTAATACTCAATTCCTCTACCTCATGGCAGACTGGAAACATACTCTGAGGGCATTTGTGTAATTCTTCGTGAACACACGCTCTGGCCTGCTATAGATCATGTCCAGCACACCAAAAATCTTAAACAGATTCTGGGGGTTGGGTTTTGCTGTGCCAGTCAGTCCAGCTCTTGCCTGAATGTCAGCTGCAGGTTCAGACCTGCTGGTTTTGCTTCCCTTGTCATCTGATGCTAGATGTACTTTATTTTCCTTCAAACATCACATTTACAAGAGATCTGGAAACGTGAGTCCATGGAGAGACCAGCCTTAAAGGTTTTTTGAGCAAGTAGGGATAGACAATTAATAAAAAAGTTTTTAAATTGCTGTACTAGCCATATATTCTGGGTCTGTAATCAGCTTGCCACCATGGTAAGCCCTTTTCTGCAGAATGTTGTTTCTATTGCTACTTCAGGTCTTGTTTTCTGAGGGAATTTGAAGCAGCTCACCAGTGGAATGAGACAGATGTCATTACAGCAAATCTGCTAAAACCCTGCTTTTCTAAGACACTGTTAAGGAAAACCAATTTTTTTAAAAGATAGGTTGTACAAGTCCTTATTTTAGGCTGTACAACTGGAAGTAGAACCTGAGGTTTTCTCTAGAATCCTTGGTGCAAATTTAAAGCGTGATTTTTCCATTTATATATCTTTTACGCAGTTCTGTGTATCCACAAGTATTAGCATGCATACTTGTAACCTTTTACTTAGTCTAGTGCTTAGTGTTTTGTAAGTGTTCTGCATGCCCTGAGACTGAACAGCCCAGAACTGCAGAGCCAGGGAGATCAAACATTCCTACTATGTCAGGAAGCCAAGGTGTCCTAGCAGGACAGATTCTGTAAACAAGAGCTTAGCCCACCCCAGCCCCATTATTGGGCCCCCTTGTTAGATATGCTGATGTGTAAAGTCTATAACTGGTGTGTGTGATTGATGGGGGGTGTGCATTGCGACGCTGTCACTTGGGTTAAGTGGATGCATCAAACAGGATCCTAATTAAAATACCAAGGTGACGACCCCCAACCCTCTAACCGTGTCTAGCTTCGTTTTCATAACACCAGGAAAAAGCCATCAGTATCAAATTTGTGAGAGCAGATTCAGCGTGAATAAGAGAGAAGTTTGGAGTGTCTGTCATACAAGAAACCCAGGGTAATGAACTTGGTGAAAATATACCTAAGTGACTTGCATTCTGACATGCAAGAAGCACATGGCACAAAAGGGAATTTAAATTATTTACTACTTCGTATATTTCTATTTCTTTTGACACTGTGTAAACATGAAGAACGAAGGAATTTTTTGCATCATTTGCTTTTTCCCCCTAGTAACAAGTCTACTGAATTACTCATGATTTCATTTGCACATATCTTAGTAAATTACTGTAACAACATTTAACTTACTGTGTTTGCCTCATGACCTGATCTTCCAAGGTCATTTCATCCTCAGCTGGATAGGAATGCAGACATACAAAATGGAAACTCCCACATATAATCCTAGAGTTCTGTATTAACCAGGATAGTGATTTTAAAGATCATTTTTGTGAACTATAGATGGCTTGAATGGGTGGGAGTTGCTTTAAAAAGCTAAGATATTTTAGTTTGAAATAATGTCGTAGCATTAAGCCTGATGAGTTCTCTAAGTGTTTGGACAATCCTCTCAGGCCCAATGGTGTGACTCTTGGGGATGGTCCTGGGCAGTGATCCCTGTGGGTCTCTCCAAACACAGTATATTCTGTAATTCTGTGGTTGCTAACCTCTGATATGTGTTTTATCAGTAGATCACAGAAAGATGTGCATTAGCAGGGTTATTGCAATTTGTAGGCTTTTGTGAGCAAAATAGTTCATAATGGGAAAGAAGAGTTACGAAAAACACTGTAAATGTCTTTCCTTGTTCTTTTTAATGTTGTTTACTTGTACTGTGTTCTGCTATCTCTCTAGCCTTTTTTTTCCTCTGGTTGCTCATAATTTCTTCTGTGACAACCTCTTTTTATACCTTTTTTATTATAAAACCAGCTATTTGCTCAATTTGGAATTGGGTAAATCATATAAAAAACATGTGGATGTGCTAAATTTGCTGCCTGAAATTGATTGATTGATAAGGGACTTCTTAATTGGGAATTTTTCTTGGAATTGTTCTGTGCTCTATTGGTATCACTTTGCTAAGGCAGATTTTTCTAGTCATAATATTTTAATACTAAAGCTTGAGGGTAAGCAGTTTTTTTAAAATCACTTTTAAATATTTTTTTTAATGATAGAATTTGTATCTATGTGCAGTTTTGGAAAATATAGGTTTTGATTCTTGTTGGTCGTGGAAGAAGTGCAGTTGTTTGCTTGCTTCATGCATAGTAGAGTTTTCACTGGAGATATTCGCACAGGTTGTATGAGGGGCAACTAAATCAGAATATCTACTGCTGCTGTGTAGTTCTTCTTTCCAGCTTTACCTTTCTTATGTTCCCGTCCCCATTGCTGAACACAGCAGCTGAAATGTCTATTTCACACAAAATGAGAGAAAAATACAAAAATCACCATGCAGTATATCAACAATTTGTCTTACAGAATTACTCTCATTAGTCATGTAAGCTGTAGTTTCAGTTATCAATTGACACTGAGCATATTCAACTGCCATTAAGCAAATCAGGCTTGTGAATGCTTATCTTTGAGCTGTAACTTAATGCTCCTCTTGAGAAACCATGTATCTAAAATGGAAGGTTCAACCTATTTAATGAAACTGTGAGAATGAGTTGACAAGTGTAATATGAAACTGTCTAGCTGATAAAATTCATTAGAGTTTACACATATTGGATGGCCCACAGCATTTCTTGACTTCTTTTGAGAAAACTGGCCTTTAAAAATCTTTAAAAATCACATGCTGTTCAAGTAAGACTGTTCTTAAATTGTGAGGTGACTGTCTTTCACAGCACTTTCTTTGGGTTGGATAGGAATAATTTATGAACTTGGAAAAGAAAAGACAGACATGAATCATTAAAAAAATTGTAGTTGGAAGAACTTCTTCAAAATGTGCAAGACCATTTTTGCACAGATAGGCCCTTCACTGATAGATTATTTAAATGAGCAAGGTCGCCAGTGTGGGCTCACCTGTAGCAAAAAATTGGGGTCCTGTATATTCATTGACTCCATTTATTTCACCCTAAATAAAGCTATTTCCCAGTCTCAGATCACTAGAATGCTTTGAATCAAATAGTTCTCATTTTCTTTCTTGCCTACCAGTTAACACTGAATAATTCTATACTGCAGTTGAAATGGCTGTGTTACCCTGCTTTAAGTTCTCTGCTGCTTGGATTACACTGCTACTAGTGCTTAGCCTTGCTACAATAAACTAGGTTTTATGTTTCTACATTATGTAGATCTGTCTTTGACAGGAAAAGTATCTGAGACAGTTGTAACCTGGCTAGCAATAGATAAATCCCTACCTAGTGACCTGCAATGTTAATTTTCATTCTCAGGTTCACTTTCATCTTCAAAATAAGTACTTGTAGTCTTGGCTTTACAGCAGTTTCATACTTTAAGATGTCCGTTTGTGTCTGCTAAATAATGAACTTCACCGTCCATGTTTTTGTGGTTCAACACTTACAGCATTAGGTTTCAAAAGATGAGTTGCACTTGTGAAATCTGAAGTTGGAACTGAGATTGTTGTAATGACCTACAGGCAAGGGATGTGTGAACTGAGAAATGTGCAACTAACACAGAACAGTTCATCTGTTAAGTACAATAAATATTTGAGCCTGAATACTTTACACAACTGTGCTTAAATGTATTGTTAAAGGCATTCTTTTCTAATAGACCATCAAAATTTTTCACTTGTTTTAAATTCGTCTAAAATTAAACACTGATACCCTTTAATTTGGATTTCCTGTAGATCCTTCGTGAATAGGTAAAACTTAAAGAAACTATCTATAAGCCTCCAGCCATTTAAATTTTTTTTATTTTCTTATTTTTGCAGAAATAAGAAAATTTCTTTATCCCTTGTGTGCCTTTGCAGAGTAGCAGCTTGAATATTTGAGCAAAATTGCTCAGAATTGCTCTAAAGTACTTGATTACATATCAAAAGTTCTCCAAATCTTCACTCTGTCAGCCAGTGTTTGAAACTTAAGATTTCAGTATAATTTAAGCATCTCTTGGAAGTGTGTAGCTTTGAGTTTATTATAATGGCTACATAAATGATGTATCAGATAATAAAACACAAGTAGACCAAGTGTAACCTCAGGCAGGCCTTTCATTTCAGCTGCTGCTTGTATCTGCCATCCTGGAATGCTTTAAATTAAATCACAATCCCGCAGAGGTTGTCTAAGTAAATCAATGTCTTTATATAGTAATTTATTTTAGAAATTAAAATTCATCACCCTGGATCTTTATGACTGAGGGGAGATAAATATAAACTAAGGCAGCCTAGTAATATCTCTGCCTTATTAAGCTTACTCATAGAATCATCAAGATTGGAAGAGACCTTGAAGCCAATCCAGCCCAGCACCACCACTGTAACCCATAACCACTACCAGATCCAGGTGCTTCTTGAGCACCTTCAGAGATGGTGACTCCACCACCTTCCTGAAGGCTTGCAAGTCCTGTTTTCTTTTCTTTGACTTTTCCAATCATTGAGCAACTTTTTGGCAACACAGTCTTCAATAGAAAGGCTAAGGACAAGTTTATAATAAAATAATCTTATAAAATTACCATTGAGATTAAATAATTTATGTTCTTTCTCAATTTATTATGAAATGGGGAAATCCTTTTTTCAGGGGGGACACGCATTTTGATATACTAGTGAAAATGAACGTGAATTTAATGAAATTACAAGCCTTCGTAAAAATCGTACTTTCAGTATGCTCACCAGAGATTAATTAAAACATTGCTAACTTCTGTGAAGATCTCTGCCAGACAGTTTTCCAGCCTGGGCTAAAGAAGACTTCTGCAATTGCAACCATGTACAGTTTTTTTCTAGGCTGACCATGAGCTGCTTGGCTTGCTCTCTGAGATGTGAGAACAAAGAACTTTTTCCATTGGTGGATTGTCCATGGCTCCCATGAGTCTAAACAATGGGGAGATGGGAGCTGATGGGTTTGTTTTTCCTGTGGAACTTGGCACCAGAGGCTAAGGAGATTAAGAAGGGATCCAGGACTAGACATTACAGTAAAGAATGGAATAGGAGATCACCTGGCTGAGAAGGGAGTGATACCATGTAAGTCTGAAATGAACTCGAAATCTTTTGGACTAAGATAATGAAAGCAGAAACTGATATGAGGTAATAGATCTGATGAAGATGTTATGTAGGTGGAGAATAGGGAAAGGCCAAGTATAGGCCTGGGGAGAAACAGGTGTAACTGGAACCAGAACTTTAGATGGAATAATAGATGTTGACCAGGATTGGAGAGGGAAAAATTTAGATCAGAATCAGAAAAGCTAGAAATGGGAAGAGGTAGGCAAAAACCAGTTGCGAGTGTTTGTTTTGTATCAGAATACAGCTGGACAAAAACTGCATTTTCAAGAAATGGGAGGAATAATTTTTGGCCACCATGAAGGACTTTGCATTTCTGATAATCACTCTTCAGATGGAAAATGTCCTGTTAAATTGCTTTGTTTCCACTGCCACTGTTCCAGTCCAGAATTTGTGATTTGAAGATCTGAAGTGTATTTCAGTCTGTACCACAGCATATCAGTTCATGGTAGACAAAGTCACATAATCAAGCTTTCCCCAGATGGTCACTAATTTTGTTTGTGACTTTTGAACTTCTGAGTTCATTGTTTCCTATTGCTTCATTTGCAGACAAGGTGAGGAGTCTCTAATAGTTTAACTTAATTTAGAAAATTTGCTTGGCGGTGTTCTTGGAAATTGTAAGTACTAAGAAAAATGGGATACCCAGAATTAGGGAATGCAATTAATTTTCATCTATCAGCTCAAAGAAGGTTTCTGAAGAGAAAATTGTCTTCTGTAACGGTGAAGCTTGCCATTAGAAAACCTCTGAGAATATTAGTAAATCTATTCACAGAATAATGTGTTCAGTAAGTAATGCTTGCAGTGCATAGAACAAAACAGAACAAACAAAGCAGTTACCATGTGGTTGCTCATTGCTTCAGTGCTATTTACTTAGTTCAAAACTCAGCAAGACTAAATGCAAATCAGTTAGATATTAACATATTTTAAAAGTTGAAGCTTTCTTCCAGAAATCTGTCTTCTAGGAAGCAGGCAATGTGCAGTGGAAGGTTAGCCAAGTCAGTCCTTTCCTAAACTTGTCATAACTGTCCTTAGTTCTACCTTGTGTGTGAAGTTTATGGCTGTTAGTTCAGTCTCTTAAAGTTACTTCAAGAGGTTTTTTTTATCGTAGACAGTGGTAAATAGGTCGAGCTTTTAATCATACTGCTGACAAATGTGAGTCATGCCAAATTTTTAAAGGCAGCACAAAATGTAACCCTGCTCATCTGTTTTCCAAGGTGCTAGGGAGGCTTATTTGAGTCCTATCAGTCTATTTGTCAGTCTTCCTTGCAGAAAAATACCCAGACTGAGCAAGGCATTTAGCAAGGTGGAGTCTATAAATATGGTGATTCTGAACTCCAGAATCTAGATATCAGGCATGACATTTGCTTTCATGTAAACCTTTGAAGATTTCTAGTAGTTTCTGCACTGTTGGACAAAGTGCAGGAGAAGCCTTTGCTCTGTGGTGCAGCTCTGATATCTTCATCTGGAACTGAAGATTGGAATGGACTTAGAAAGTGAGAGATGTCAGTTTTAAATACTGTGTACATACAGGCCATGGATGCTGATGTACACTTATGCCCTCAGCATCTTAAAACCTTTTAAACTTCTGGGTTTTGTTTTTCTGTATTGAAGTATCTGTTTCCACCTTACCTTTCTGTAGCTAACAAGGATGCAGATTAAATACTGGTCTTTTCCTGCAAACCTTTTATTCTTGCTTTGCTGGAGAATTTCCACCACACTGTATTTTGGTGCATTCCATAGCCTCAGTGATTGGATCAAGGTTCAAAGTCATATCTGTGTTATAAAGGGAAAGCATATCCATGAAGTTTAAAGTTTTTTATCTGTACCACTTTCCTTTTGCAGAACATCTCTATAAAGAATGATTTTAGTTGGAAGGGAATATGTTATCTGCAGTGCACAGCTTGTTTTACCTGCCCACATTTTTATTATTTATGATGTCTGTAATGTCTAATCAAAGATTATTTGGCTTTTTTGCCTGGTAGTTATTTGATAGAGAATTGCTATTAATCTAGATGCTAAATCCGTATGTTGTTAGCATCGCTTTCACAAAATAGCCATCTACACTGTCAAATAATGGAAACTGTAGTAATTGGTGGGACTCTAATGAGCAAAATAAGTTCTAATTACCTCATAAACCTGCTTTTATGAATGGAAGTACAAAAAATATTGCCTGAAAGTAGTGTTAGCTTAAGCCACTGGAGAAATTGAAGAGACTTTCATTCCATACATCAGGTTACCCATATATCCCCAGAGTAAGATTCTCCATAGGTAAGAAGAAATGCAAATTAAGGTCAGAGTAAAAGAAAACATCATACTTCCACCTGTCCTTGACTCTTTGAAGTAAATAGCTCGAATCTTGCCTCATTTATACAGGGGTAATTTGAAGTTTGTCTTAAAATCAGCATAGTGACAAATTGAAATTCTCCGTGAGGATTTCCACAGTTAAAAGTGTCAAAAATAGGATTAAATTGTTACTTGGCTGTATTATAATGTCCAGCATTTCTAGTGGAGCAAAGATTTTAGAAATGACCCCTAGATATCCCAATTCCCACTCAGTTTCGTTGTCACACTCTCAGCATGCACACAGAGGAGAAAGGTTGTAGGTCCATATGCATGCTATTATGGTAAAACAGTAAAGAAAGGCTGTACATACAGTGAGTTTTGTGGAAAATGAGTACCTAATACTTGAATTCCAGCACTCCAGGACTACATAAGTCATGCCAGGACTATAATAACAGCCTTAAAAATACACAAGCAAACCCTTTCAGCAGAGACTAGTGGTTTTAAATAGAATCAAACTGAACAGCCACTGCCTTTAAAATACCTCTAAACTGCTGAGTCACTGTACTTGAAAATCAGCCCTGTTTTGGACTTGCTCACCAGTCATAAAAACTGGATATCTCCAGTGATTTCTAGAATAGTTTCAGGAGTATCATGGGAAATGAGGTGCTCTGGATAGGTGAATAAGTTTTCTGTATGTGGGGGAGGATTGCTGTGAACATCTAACCTGCAGTTTCAGATCTCAGATATGCTTTGGATTACCAAAACTGGATTAAAATTGCATTCTGTACCTTATACTGCACCAATAATATAATCAACTATAGACCTTTTTTTTTCCCCCTCTAGTTTTGCAGTAAAAACTTTGAGCAAATTTTCTCAGTTTTTTCCTATTTCTGAGAAGGCTTAAGGAATGAATTTTGACTCCCAAGAGTGCATTATGCCAGAGATGTTGGTGAGAGGAAGATGACTGTTTTATGTGGGAGACAGAATTTATGAGAACGTTTTCCTTAGTGAGGAAAAGGAACCTACTGTTAGTAGTATTGATCAAGTTGATAGTCACTAGGCAACAAGTCCCAGGCAGAGTTTATATGGAAAAGGCTGGATGTCAGAAATGCAGTGTTGTTATGGAAATGATTTATTATCAGCTAAAGGGAACTGTAAGGGAGTCAAGCAACTGACAAACTAATATAAGGCACATTTCAAGTTTTGGAGTAAAGTCTAGCGAGAATGTAGCTGCTGAGTCTGTCGCTAAGTGACTGTGTAATTGCCTAGCTTCAGGCTTCGAGCGCATGAAGGGATACGGATTTGTTGCTTTACATTCCTCATTGATAGAGAATAAACTTGGGCAGGATTCAGGTCTTTACAAGAATTAACTGCAGGAGAGATTTTATAGTTAATATCTTCTATGATTTTCAGGCTTCTTGAGTGTATTGATTCTGCTTACAGTTCTGCTCATCCTCTTCTGTACAGCAGTACACCTTTCACAGTGGAGGCCAGATCTCCTAGCTTCCTCAAAATCCTCGTTGCCCAGTGATCAATACCCAGTCATCTCACTTCTGAAAATAGGGATTCTGGCTGACGCATATTCACTGTTGCAGGATCATGTAGCATTTCCCCCACTGTTACTTAAAAGTGGTTATAGTAATGAGATCTTGGTTACCCATGGGCTGATTCTCCAAGTTGTGGATTACCTATGTGTTGTTACTTCCAGCCATTCCCAGGATGCAGCAAAACCTGCAGTCACACTAGAAAGTATCTGAATTTGACGTATTGTGAATTGTGATGTTTTTTCATGAAGCACTGCTTTGCCTGCTAGTGCTTATTTTCTTCTGTTTTCCACAGTTTCCAAGTATTTGAAATTTAGATATTCCTGTGAATTATACCTTAATCTTCCTATATTTTGGAAAAACTGTTTTCATTTTATAAAAGCAGGTATTCTTCTCATTTATATCTCGTGTTTTTAATAGGTGACCACTAACAATATTCTAGTGCACTGATTTACAGTGTTAAACATTATTTATATAATGCTGTTTTAAGTGAAAAGTGCCTCATAATTGTTAAATATGTCAATTGTGAGTGGTTTGACCTGTATTCCAACACAATATGAAGTCCTAAGTTCCCAGTTCAAAAAGTTTCTGAAAATCCAGGGTTAAATCCATAAACCCACTAAAGAAATAAGTTTTTTTATTATAAAAGTTAATACAAAATACTTACCATTCGCCAGCTTGCTGGGGCTTATTAGGCCTGGTTAGGGGGTATTTGGTTGGTTTTTATTATTTCAGCAGTATGAGATGAAAGTAACTTCTTTGACATCAGTAAGTTTATCCTCCCAGCCTCTGTTTTTGATAGTAGAATATGTGTAACAACTATCCTTAATTAAGTTTAAGAATAATTGCATTCTACTAGTTGTGTTAGCTGGGATTGTCTTCCTTGTTTAGCATTTATGTTCTTAGAATTCAAAGCAAAATAATCCCATGGCTATGCTTTTGAAGTCCATTGCAGGGAAAATGCTAGGTTGATACCACTGCCACCAAATCCCCAGATCTCTGGGTTCTCACCTGTTAAAGGCTGTTTACCTAACTTGCAGAAGGAATACTTAGTTTGGAAAATCACAGGTGCAGTAAGTAGTAGGGATGGTAATAGCAAAAGAACCTCATATTGAATTCTTCCACATTACAGGAGTACAAACGCAAGTTAGCCAGAGTGTCCCAAGTACGGAAAGAACTCAGGTCACGCATCCAGAACCTGCCTGATCTCTCTCGACTCCCCAATGTGACGGGCAGCCACGTGCACCTACCGTTTGCAGGGGACATCTACAGCGATGATTGATCAGCAGAACATCCCCATAGCCTCTGCTTCTCTGGGAAATGAGGGGTAGGCCAGACCGATCGGTACTCTTGTAGTATTATTTTTGTATATTGTTGCAGAGTGTCAGTAAAAATACTTTAATAATTTATAAAAATGGTTTAAAAAGTTGATTTGTTTACTATTTTATTGGCGAGTGAACATAAGGGTACATTTATAAAAGTGGCATCTGTGTCTGTTTCATTGAAGAATGAATAATTATCTTTTGTAAAGATTTTAGTTGGGTGCCCTGTAAAAAAACATGCTAAGATTTTTCTTATGTACCCTGTATTTAATGTAGATCAACATATAATCAAAACATAATTAAACTGGTCAATTTTATAGTTTCTACACGCTGACTTCCAAATGATACAAAAATATTGCAGTATTTTGAGTCATTTGAAGTCAGCGTGTAGAAACTATAAAATTGACCAGTTTAATTATGTTTTGAAATGGTAGCTTTTTACAGCTGCTTAGTTTCTAAATCGAGGGACCATTCATTTGTAATCTAATCCCTTTCTGGAACATCTGTTTCCATCTAAAAAGGTTAATCCCAGAAATGTGAAGCCATTTTACAGTTTTAATTAAATTGAAAGGTCATTCTCTAAATGGTCTCAATTGCTAAGTGCCCATTATTAAAATTTGACAATGTACCATCCATACATGCAGCAAGATGGTGATACAGCTGTACCATACATCCTCTTCCACTGAGAAACCCTGGAGGCCAGCATGGGCTGTCACCTCCCCACCTACACCTGCTCCAGCAAATATTTCTAGATCTCGATTGTCTTTTCTCTCACGCAACAGGAGACCTGTGTATAAGTCAAACAGCAGAAAATTATTGCCCAGCTAAAAACTCTGTTGCATGGCATTAATTTGGTATTTGTCTGGGAACAACTGAATTTGTGAAGAACCCTTGTTTCCATAAAGATACAGACAAGCATTTAGCACATCGCCAGAAAGTTCAGGCTTTTCAATCCATCAGAATGAGCCACGTAATCATTGAGTGGTTTTAAAAACGCCTTACCTGTATCTTTGGCATTTAGATGCTCTCAAAAACCTGGGCCGCAAGTGTTTTGAATTGGATATATCATAGGAGTATTTAATGATTGCATTTTGTTCATGGTTTTGTACTTGTCAGACATTGTTTTGTACCAGTTAAGTTCACGGTTTATAAGTTTAATACACCTCACATGAAAGCAAATTTTTTACAAAAAGCTGTTTTTTCTTTTCAAAAGCCACAACAATCCAAAATAGTCCTAGAGTGAAATTGTTCAAGGTAATAATCTGTCACTTGTAATTGGCTTCTACAGCTAATCACTAGAATACTTGTAGGATGTGAATGGAGAATAATCATTCTCTTTAAAATAGATACACTTAGACATAAGCATCTCAGTCCAGTTGTCTTTTCTCATGGAAGTTGCCATGAATTAGATCCCACTTAAGTAGAGAAAAAAAATGAAAAGAGAACTACAGGCTGTTGACATAGCTGTCCATAGCATGCGATGTAGAATACTGATTGCCTAAAAAATTCTGACTGACAAATAGGAGTGCTCAAAATAGTTATCAGAGCTCACTAACTGGCCAAAAATTTCTAAGTTTTGAGCGGCAATTTTCCACTCCATAGGAAAAAAAGAGCTGACTATATTGAATCTAGAAGATTTAGTTTTTTTAGTTTAAGTGTAATATACAAAATTAAATAACACTTATTGACAGCTTTTCAGTGTAGATTCTTGATAAGAAAATGTTCTGATACAAGATTAATGTTTTAAATATTTCTGTTCTTGTACGTTAAACTCACACATAAATTTTTACACACATGTATGTGCATTGCAGTTGCAGTTAGAGCTCAGTTTTGCTAAAAATAGCAGCAAATTTGTGATAATATTAAACCAGCTTAATCTATTAAAATTATAAAACAAGTAAAACAAGAAGCATAAATAGTGAGTTCATGGTTGAATTCCATCCATAGAAAATTTTATTTGTGCCCAGAGGTGATTATAAGTGCAGTGACAAGGCTTATTAGACTGCACTGAAAGATCTGTCTTGGATACTCAGAATCATAGGGAATTAAGCTTAAACAGTCTTTTGCTGCCTGAATTGAAACTAGTTATAATAATAAAGTTGACTGCTGAATTGTCTTGATCTCTCAAAGGTTTCAAAAACACATGACACTTACTTCACTGGATTTGTTTTTCCTGTTCATAACTCCTAGTGATAACATTGCTTATCCACAGGTAATGGTAGAACTGATAAAAGAATGAGGAAAAACCCTCAATTTTTTCTTGATGTATATAAGTTTTAATTTTGAGAGAGTGTTATTTTCTGGATATGTTTTTCTTTATTTTACTGTGAATTTGTTTACTTCAAGGAGTTTTTCATAGCTGGGATTTCGGAAATGATCCCTCAATATTTGTTTGGAAAAGAGGACTTGTGAAAGGCAAAGGTCACTCTTAGAGCAATTGTCATATGTTAATGGCTGAATGGTATGTTGGGGGTTTTTTATTTATATGGGAAAGGCATCAGGTATCAAGTAGTTAGGAGATTTATATTGTAACTGTAATATTATAGCAGGAGATAGCATGGTACGGTACAGATGCAGCCCTGTAGTGTCAAAAAATACCTCCAAATTCTCAGGTTCCAAAGCTTAATGTAAGTACTGACATCTCAGGAAGAAAAGAGGCTGGGTGGGGAAGGGTAGGATGCCGAGGAGACAAAAGGGAGAGCATGCCTGGGTGGAAAGGTAAAGCAAACCACATGTCAGCTTCTGTCAAAACAGAGTAACTGTGAGACTGGGCAGCACAATATTTTATCTGTAGGTGGGATTGTACCACAGAACTGCTTTGGGGTGTTGCCACCCTGGGAAAGAAAATGTGTGGGTATACCCTTCCTACCTCTCCTAACATGGTCTGGCTCTAGGCAAACCAGAATGCCTGCCCTACAAAAGGCACAATTATAAAATATCTGAATATTTTTCATCTAATAATAAAAGCATAATAATTAGATTATTTGCTTCACTATATTGCACTTTTATTAAGCATTCTCTGAAGTAAAGCAAAGAGATTCCTGCAGCACTTTGCCATATGAGAATGCTTACCTTGGAGGTCACTGGGACTGCTTGTATATTCTAGTGTTGCAGGCTCAAGCTGTGTTTTTTGCAGAATGTTTTGAAAGATATCAGGAATACTACCCCACTTCTGTGGTTTTAAAAATAAATGTGAAGTCCTTAGTTACAAAAATTACCATTCTTATAAAATATGTTTCATGACTTCTTTTGGAAATTAGACTACAGCCTGCAGTAATATTAGCTTGTCTGATTCACTCTGTTAATGTTTGTATTAATATATTAAAGCACCTCTGTTAATCCCTAGTAACACAATCCAAACTACATGCTTATTATGTACTTTATCCGAGCAGTCTTCCGAGTGTCAAACTGAGAGCTTTCATTATGATGAAATTACATTCCTGTTTACCTGAAGTTTAACAAGACATTGCGTTAGGACTTGCACAGACCAGTTCTGCTCTCACAATTCAGTGGTAGCTCAGTCTGGTACTTCAGTGATGACCCTAAACACATACGTAGGATGCAGCAGTGCAGAGGACCATGGAGGATGTGGAAATCATACATAGGCTTGGTTGGCACTCTGCAGAAGAGCCTTTGAAAACGTAAGGAAATAGATGTGTGGTGTGGGGTTTTTTCAGTGGAAAAATCAGTGAAAACCATCACGTCTAAAATTTGATGGTTACATTTACACATATTTAGGCCAGTTATGCTCATTACATATAATCACAGTGACTATTCCTGCAAATAAAGAAAGCAGACTCAAACAGTGTCTGAAGTGGAATTACCAATTTTGTTTCAGCTCCTATTTCAGTGTGTCATTTATCTTGATTAAGTAGAAAATCTCTTCCATCGTGTTATTTAGGAATCTAATTCTGATTTCATATTTACAATAGTTAAAGTATCCTACTAAGCATGATGTTTTTGTGGGAATTTGCAAAAGTTCAATAGCACTCATTACTTGTTTGCAACAGAAATAGACTCATTTGTTAAAAGCTAATAAGAAAAGTTTGAAATGTAAAGATGTTTCATTATTGTGCTTTTCTGACAACCTGTAATCCTTGTGTAATTTATGTCCTCAGAATAACACCTGTATGTAGGCTCTTTCATATTTAATAAAACATTGTTGTAAAAACATCTTTGAAAATTATTGTTCATTTCTTGCCTTCTCAATCTCATGGTGGGAAATGGCTTTAATGTCAACTGCTCCCAATACTCAAGAGTCAACCAAGATCTCATTTCAGTAGTGCTGCTGAGGAAATCACTAATACTAATTAATTGATACTAATTTTGATGTTTATTAGTCTCTGTATTTTGTGTGACAGTTTTCGGTGAGGAAGCAGTGCATTAAAGGGTCTGAGGTCCTATCTCTAGAACTGTAAATTCAGTTGAGCTGGTTATTTTAAGACACACTTTGTAACATTTTCAGTGTGGCATGACGCAAGTTCTGCCAGGGATACATGTACCATTGCCCAGTAGAATTTGTGTGAGCCGGGAAATAACTCTCATCTCTAATCAAATGCCTCTTTGCAGGGCTGTATGCTTAACTGAGATCTTGCTCTTGCTTCACAAAGTCTGGCTGAAGTTCTGGCCTCTCTGAAATCAGTGAAGGCATTTCCTCTCACGAGTTGTTCTTCCAGCTCTTCAAACACAAGCCAGTAACATGGCCTGGCAGGGGTTTGAAGGGGAGCTCAGCAAGTCTCACACAGCCAACAGCCTTCAGTGTTTGATCAAGGACAGGAAGGTAATGTGTCCTGAAGGGAGGAGTGCATGACATGCGTATGTGTGTAATACATCTCTTCATATGAGCCTCTGATGTGCAGGTATGTATGTATGTACGTACAGAGATATGTTTACACATGTGTGCCTGTCTTTCAATACACCAATATTGTGAAAGTCCAGTTAACAGGAAAAACAGACTCTATTAAAGGCTTAGGAGTAATATAAAAGCACTGGAGACTATTTCTACCGAGCATTTTGAAGCACACTTGTAAAACAAGGAAAGGCATGTGCTGAATTACTTTTGTTCCCAGAATAAAGTCTAATAGCTCACAATAACAATCTCTTTTAACAATACATCTGGACATATCTGACAACTCTGGTAATTCCAAAGAAAAAAAGATGTTTGGAGCATGACAAGGCTCTATCTCTGTTAACAAATAGTGTGCTGCAAAGGTAACACACTTGGTGTGCAGGACGCTTGTAGCTCAGTGCCTACCACCCACAAAACATTTTTGTAAAATGTGTAGTTTAGACAAACTCTCCTGTGGTCCTGTGGATAGATCAACCATTAGCTTTCCCAGCACACTGGTTGTGCTCCCCCCCCCCCTCATGTCTTTTATCCCTTATCTGTAGTTTTATCCAAACGGAATGCACTCTTGAGACCTCGCTGTGTTGTGTAAGAAGGACTGTAAATAGGGACAACAGGGAAATGTGCTTTGATCTAACAAACACATTAATGTCGGGGCACCTTAAAACAGCAGATGCCTGTGCAGGTTTCACATAAGCCTTGTGGGAAGCACAGCAGTACGTATTGTGTGTACTTTTAATCGGAAAATATATTGCAAAATTTGTTTTTTTCAAATATTTTTGTGCAACGAACATTTTTCGTCAACAAAATGAAGTATTTTTCCAGAGGACTGGATTTTAAGTACAGAAACAGGTGAATTAATGCCAAGTTCTGCACTGGAAAAGGCAACACTCCAAGGTTTCTATTTTGATTAAAGAATGGCAGTTCATTTTATCCTACACATACATAAGAGACAAAGAGCAGTGAACCCTTCAGTAACTGTGCAAGTGTACAGGAGATACAAAAAGGTTACATGCCAATCTCTGAGACTCTAAGTACAGTTACAACAAACTATTCTCCCCTGCCCTGGACTGCTTCCCAGTCCACCAAGTTACTTGCTGGTCCTATTTCTTAAGCAGTGTTCACTGAATCTGAAGGCACTTTTCATTAAACTAGGAAAAAAAAAGGGAAAATACAGACCTTTAAATCCAATAATGTAAATGCTTTTAACTAATTGGCTCTATTTTTCAGGGGGGGAAGTGTGAAGCAGCATTGCAGAACCATCACTGCAGATTGTATGTGGGACAGGCTATAACCTCAGTCCTGAACAGTGACTTCATACTGTCCTCTCTCATCTCTGTGCCAAACTTAAATTGAAAATCTTTAATCTTGACAATTAACTGGTCCTGGTGGGACCATCACCAGCTTCCTCAAAGGATAAATCCTGGCTTTTAATTCTTGAGCCATCAGAAACTGCAAAACATGTTCAAGATTCCCAAGCATATTAAGCTGGCTATCTTTGCATCTGCCTCTGGCAGACAATCGCTCCTCTTAAAAACAGAGCTTCCTTCTAGAAAATACAGTCTATACTTTCACAAGGTACATGTTGTTAGCTTGAGTTTTAAAGAAATCACTTTGTTGATTTACTAAAACTGGAGCAGTGTTTATTGCTGTAATCTTTATTACTTTGAAACAGTATATAACTAAAGTAAAGTCAAGAAGGTTTTGAAATCTGCCTTCTGGCTTTTCTCTTTTTCTTCTAGGTTGAGCATCCGTTTTAGCTTAGAAAAGTGAAATTTGGAGTTTCGGGGAGTCTTGGAAGCAGAGTTGGTTGTTGCCTGCTTTTCACGTGCCCTGAAAAACAGAAGACTCAAATGTCTTAAAGGGGAGAAATCAGAATTAACATAAAGTAACTGTGAAAGCACACATAAATAATTTGAGTGAAAAATATCCAAGAGAAATAGTGTATTTTCATGTGCACAGCCAGAAGTTTAACTTTGTCATGCAAATTTAGGACAGACATTTTGCATTAATGACACAAATGTAAGCAGGCATTCCTTGCACACAGTGGCTTTTCATGAGTATCTTTGATTTTAAAGGTTGCAAAGTTAAATTTGATCTCAACCATACCAACTGAGAAATACACTAAGTTATCAATTTAAACTTTATTAAGGGACTGATCTAAAATCAGTAAGATGTAATACACGCTACTTGGCAAAGGGCTATTTCAAACAGGAACGAAACAGGTACCTGGAAAGTGATGAGGGACTGTTCCCTTTAGATCCCAACCTACTGCAGCTTACAGGTGTCATTTTCTTTGCAGACTGAATTTTTACATCTGGTGTCTTCAGGCTAGATTTGATACCTGGGGTGCCACAATTCTGTGTTTTGGTTGCCAGAAAATCCCTGCTTTTACCATAATGTCTTGTTGTTTTGTTGCAAGATTTGCAGGTAACCAGCTATGGAGAGAAGAAAGGAAATACCAAGCTGCTTTTCGGTCTTTCCAACTTTATAATATAAAGCCATTAGAAGAACTATCCAAACTGTTCTGCAAATACCATGCCACAAATTAAATATTTGCTTAAGTAAAACGTGAGATACTAAAAAATAACATACACTTTATAACTAGTATTTTAATTTGGGTTTCTTAAGTCAAACACTGGGTTTATCTAGAAATTACTCCAATTCCCCACAAACTAATTTCAGGAGATCTGTACCACTGAATGTAATATTGTACAGTGAAATAAAGAAAGACAGATGAAACAGCACTTGAACTGGGCAAATCATACTTTGAGTGTACAAGATACAATGAGTATACTAGAGTACTCCTATACATTAGGTGTTTGGTTAAAAAAATGTGATTCTGTGTCATATAAAGTCATTAGCACATTCTACCCCCAATGAAGTTATATTGAACACTTTTCAGGGAGTCTTGGGATAAAATATTTAAACTACCAAATTCTCAAACCCTGTGATCCATTTAACTAAAAACAGCAGTCTCAGTGAACAAAGATGAGGCTTTGTACTAGGGCAGAAGTAGTTACTACAATAAGGAGGATGTTCTAAACAAAGGGCACTTTCTCTCCTCTCTGTGCACCTCTAGGCTGCAGGGAAGTTCAGCAGCACAGCAAGCTGAGAGGTGCATCAGAACAGATCACATCACCCAGTCACAGAGACTGTCAGGCATTCCTGATATCCCTTACTGCCATGGCAACTACTCATACTAAGAGACACGGGAGTAATACAGCCAGACAACTTTCTGAGGCACCAATTAGACTGACAGAAAAACAGTTACGTGATGCTTCTGGTTAAAAATAACATACTCAAAAGACTGTCACAAAAATGTCTAAGCAGGTTTGGAAACATCTACACCGAATCATTCTTCATTTCAAAGTGTGTAAATTTTACAAAATTCAGATTGCTTAGTAAAAATTACATTTAGATGCTGAAATCAAACGTTTTTAGTTAAGTGTTTTGACTTCCTCCAGACATTGCATTTTGTCAGCCTAATGAACTAAAAAAAAAAGAAATAGCATTAAGTTTTAGTGCTCAGGTATTGATTATTCTTAGTTCTTCTAAAAGAAATTCAGGTGGGAAAGAAACTCAGCATTTCATGGTGACTTAGCACTGCATGGAATATAAATGAATGTGACCACTTTACAGTGTAGGAATTACTGGATTAATCATAGGACTTCATAGCTACTTTCCATTCCCTGAAATGGATCAGCAGTTAACTCCACAAATTTTTAAAGCATTGGAACAGTCCCCATGTTATATGCCTATTTATGGCAGAAATAATCTCTAAAATCAAGTCCTACTTGCTGAGAAAATTCTCAAAGGAACAACCCATCACATTGTTGCTTGCTTTAATTTCCAACGACACTGGAATTTTCATTTTCCCAAGTCTCAGGTATTAGGTTACAGGGATCTGCATTGCTAATTTTGAAAGCTGCCAGTTGCTGACAGCATTTTAAAGACTTAAGAAACACTTAAATCATAATCCACCGGACAAATTCAAACTGAACAGAACCCAAGTACAGCAAACTATAATTACATACCAAGATCAAAATATTACCCAGAGTTTAAACTGGATCTATTTAAACTGAATTTTAAACTACTTCTTTGAATGCACAGTGTGTCCCTACAAACACTCTGCAGCTACACAACAGGTCTAAGAGCCCATCATCATTTCACAGGACACTGCTCTGTTCACCAGTTGCTCAAAGAGACAGTTCTTAATGTACCCTCAACATCTATGATCCCAGAAAAATAAAGCAAAATTTCAGCTCCAAAACCACAGAACATCTTGAGTTGGAAGGGACCCACAAGCATCACCAAATTCCAACTTCTGCCCCAGCACAGGACATGCCAAGTATCACATCTATGATGTGCCTGAGAATTTTGTCCCAATGCTTCTTGAACTCATGTCAGCCTTGGTCCCTGTTCCAGTGCCTAACCACCCCCTGGCTGAGGAACCTTTTCAGATGTCCTTTCTGAAGCTCAACTGTACTACTATTAGGGGGGAAATTTATTCCTGAAATCACAAGACTCTCATCCAAGAAAACGCCAAGTGTGCCAGCAACCATTCACATAACTTGTTTTTAAAACAGCACATACCCTGGCAACACTAGATTAAATGTGTACTACCATTCTTCCAATAGTAATTAAATGTCACATTCCTAAGCACTTTAAGAAAAATAACAGAAGCCTCAAGAAAAACTTGTTGAAATTACCTCTGTGGTTTAGTTTTGAAAGACTTCCCATAAACAGTAGCATTCAGACAAATGTAAAAAATCCTATTAATACAGATGGTAATAATGTCTGATGTAGTCATGAGAGTCTAGTGAAATACATGATGTAAAGCTTGTGTAAAAACGGATTTGCTCAACAACTGATAAAACTGAAACAAAGGCAGTAAATGATGTTTGTGTAGCTTCTTGAACACGTGGGGTCGTGAGGGGTGTTTTTGAGTGAAAAGCTTACTGGTCTTGTCGTTGTGTTTGTGACCTATCTTATTGCGGAAGGTAGGTTTAAAAAATGTCATTTATGAACAGAAGCTATTCCAAAAAGAAAGGAAGAGTCTTATGCTCGTGCAAAAAGAAATGTGTGGGCTCCTCTTTTAAGAAGGTTTCTGTATCTTCTTTTTTATGTCACTGAAATAGAGACATGGAATTTAGGGAAATATCACTTACTTGTCAGTTCCAAATAAATGTCCTTACCAGAATGCTTCTTGACTCCCTGTACTTTCTCAAAAGCTTTGTCTGTTTCATGTTAAGTTTATGGTTCTTTGCCTCTCGTTTAAGAACTTTCTCTATCTGTGGAGTCACTTTCATCTTTGGTTTGAGGCGCACCCGGTAGCCGTCAGGAACCAGGAACTGGAAGCAGTAAGGACATGCCCTTTCTAATCCACGTTCATTAGCTACAGATAAATAAAGGCAAAAGGATGAAATAACTATGTTTTATAGGCAAACTTAAAAATGGTGTGTTTCAATTTTAACATTACCAAAGTACACGTTTTTGTGTTTAAGATAACACTAGAACACAAGAGGAAGCTCAGCACCAGAATGTGCTCGGCTGAGCACAATTCAGGCTAAGTTTATGCACGGCACAAGTTTACACACTATGTAACCGTATATTTTCCTGAAAAATGCAATTCCTTGCTAAAAATCTTTAACAACGGAGGCTCGCAATTCTGCAAAGAGCTCCATGCAGGCACAATCTTCTACCAGATCAAGGACACCAAAGCCTTGTAAAGCTCATTGCCTATTTTAAGTGTGAGATGACACGACCTCAGGCTGGGATGAAGAAACGCTTTGAGGTAAATTTCAGCCCCAGTAAGAGGCTCGCTCCTGGATGTGCCCCATCAGCTGCCGCCGAGCTGGGCTCGGGCGCCTCTCCCTAAACCCCGAGGAGGACCTGGCCCTGGCGAGCCCGCGCTGCTGCCGGCAGCCCCGAAACACAGCCCTGAGGGGGCAGTGCCGGGGCGAGGGGAGAAGGGAAGGGCGAGCCGGCATTCCTTCCCACGCTCCCGTCCTTCCGCAGCCTCCCGCGCCGCTCTCCCACGGCAGG
>JAHLSL010000056.1:3682611-3727132 GCA_025920805.1 Petroica traversi
GGGACCTGACTCCTCCCTGCCCCTGGAGTGGTCCAGGTGGGCCAGGGCATCTGCACCAGCACCATGGATTAACTTTTTCTTGTGAGAACAAGTGCCTGAGTGACCTGATTAACAAGCATGTGCTGTACTTATTAAGCAACGACTAACACAATAAAAAGGATTAATTTATATTTCCTCCTCTTGACTTTCACTCTTAAACTCTTTATATCCCTGCTTTGTTTTTTTTTTTTTTTTCTCAGTCTCTTCCAGTCCAACTGAATGCTTATACAGTTATTTTTCTACTGCTCCTGAGACAACACTAGGCCATTCCTTTTTTTTTTTTTTTAAATCTTATTTTGCTGGGTGTTACAGATAATTTTTGTCTGAAAAGCAGGGCAATCAGCCGCTCCCAGTGCCATCCATACACAGGGTGATGTGCCTCGTCCCGGGCCCCGTCGCATGAGGCTTTCCCGTGTTAGGTGTGGTGCTGAATGTGCTAAACAAACCTCTAGAGACAAAGGGGAAATAGCCAAAACCATGGCCTCAAATTAATGGTCTCTACCAGCCCCTTCCTGCAGAACCCCCTCAAAAGGCAGTATTTCTGTGCATCCAGTGCTGGCAGGACCAAACCCTTAAAACCAGATAACTCTCAGATTCCTGACACAGTGTTTATGGCATCAGTGGGATGAATTCATCCGCATTTCAAGGCGGAACGCATTCGTCTCTACTTTTTCCTGGCTTTTGTTCACCAAAAAAAGCCCACGTTAGCAGAGCCATGTTACGAACTGCTTCCTGCTTCTGTTTTATAGCGTTTTGTAGCTACCACGGCTGGCCAACGGGCTGTAAATCTTGCCTGGTGTTTTGTAACAAAGGAAAAAATAGAATGATTTGTGTTGACTTTTGGTCATCGTGTATCATTATCGATCCGGGCGAGGGCGGCGGGGAGCGCGGACCGCGGATCTGTTGCTCGCCACTTCTCCGGGAAGGCGGCGAGAGCCGGCAGTCAGTAGAGGGCAATAGAGAAATACGGTTTGTGATGCCTAAAGGATTTGAAGCCCTGATTATGTGTTTACAGAAATGAAAAAGAAGAAAAGAAGAGCCAGGAGGATAGGTTGTTCAGTTTACTACCGGAGACCTGACTGTGACAGACCACCAGGAAAACAAAATTTTCAAAGAGAGTAAAGAAGACCTTCTGCAGCATCTGCAAGTCTCTCCTTTTTTCTTCAGAGTTACGAAGGATAACTTAGCCAGAACTTATTGATGTCTGCATGTTCAGTGGACTCGGGAATGGACTGGGAGATGCAGAAACGTACTCTTTGGAAGAAACAGAAGAGGAGGCATTTCAAAGATCCTGCAGGTGACCAAGGTGAGCAAACTCACAGCTTTTCTTTCACGTGAGATAATAAATGTTCAGTCAGCTGTATAAAAGTCATGAGCAAACTGAGTGATTGAAATTATATGAGAATTTTGCTTTTTCAGGCATGCTTCTTCGGGATTCATTTTCTCACAGAAAAAAGAGGATAGTGATGCTACAGGGATAAGCATTTCCAAACATATTTTATTTTGGAAACATGCTAAAAACAGTGACCTGTTTTATCAGTCATATTTTGTATTAAAACTGTTTGAAACATGCTCATCATTTTACAACGTTTATGTGCTATAGTTCCTAGACTCTAGTTTACAGAGAAATATATAAATACGATGTCACTATTGTTATTCCATTTAGAGGGGATTTTTGCTCAGCTTTTGGACAAATGTGACTTGGAGGCTTGCAGAAATTTACTACGAGATTTTTGGATGCATAGTGGGAATGCCCTCAGGTTTTTCAAAGGCTTTGTAATCAGAAAGATATTGAGAAGTGATAACAAAGAATATAGTAGTAACAAAAGGCATTAAGCCGTAGAAATCAAGGGGGTGGCAGAGGGTTGGGAAAGCAGAAAAAAAAACCACAAGAGACTAAGTTAGAAAATAAACATATGAAACACTTTTCTATTGCCAAGATCTCAGCTGGTGTCACCATAACACTTGGAAAATATCCTCAGGATGCCGGGAACCATTAAAGCAGTACAGATTATCAGAGGATAAACTTCCACTTTCAGCTGCCACCACTACCAGAAGTGACAAATAAGAAATGTTTATGAAATGAGAGGTGAAGAATCAAAGTATTGACATTCAGGGGTTATCACAGAGCAAATGCAAGGGTATCTAGAGGTCAGTCTGACAGTACCCATTTGAAACAAGGCAGGCAGATAAATAAAATAAATAAATCATATTCTGAAACAAACCATCAGCTTTTAAGAGCTAATTAAAGGGCAAGTTATCTGATGTTCCTCCTGAGCCTGGATTTATTTTGTAAGTGGTATGATAGGTAAGGCTATGACACTGTGATTCATGTGTGCCTTGAGTGCCAAAACATGTAAAAGATTAGTGTTTTTTGTTAGTTTATACATTGTTTTGAACACAGCTTCTTTGCAGTGTGTACCTGAGGGAGATGAAAGATTACGTATGCAAAGTATGACACTGTTTCCCATGGGTTGGCAACATCCGTCTGATAGGGAATGGTCCCAATAACTATCAGAATCCACTTGATCTTGAAAGCTACAAGTTCCAGTTTCCAATTTTTTCTTCCTTTCATTCAGTTCCTAGTACTCTACATCTTCTTGTATACTTGTAAATCCATTCTCTCAAAAGTTAATAGAAATTTGAGATGGTATTGTACAAAAACCTCAGAGAGAAATATTAATGCAGCTTAATAGTGCCAACTCTTCTTTAAAGGGGTCTCTGGTAGAAATTAATAACTCTGTATCGAAGATGTGAAGCTCTAGGGCAGTAAACATTCTCTTACAGCTGATACCTATTTTCACTGAAATTATCAGGATTGCTTTTTGCTGTTACGTCTCTACAAATACAGTCAAAGGGATTTTTGTGGTGGGGAGGCTCACTGGTCAGCAGCTGGGGCTGAGGAATGGGAGCTACTGCTCCTTGAAATCCAGGCCTTGCTTCATCCCTGTGTGACTTTGTGGTACATTAGGCTTGTTTCTGGTCAGCTCATGAAGTGGCCAGCCTGGTAGCTCACCCATGCCAAGGGCTGGGTTTGAATGGCAGGGCATAGATTGCACAAGGAGGCCCTCCTTCCATGAAGTTATGGGAAAGGCCATGGCCGGATTGCAGTGTCCTTCAGTACACAGACATACTCCTGTGCCAGTTCTGCCTCTAAGTCCTTGCCACCTTGAGTCATAATAAACTATTCCTTTATTTTCACTCAGAGAACAGTTGTCTAAAAATGTTGAAATCTCAAGCCAAAGTTTCACCTGTGAAAAAGATGCTGCTAATTAATGTGTTAATTGTCATGTAAACCCCTTTGCTTAATGAGATGTGAAATAGCCTCTGCTGTTAGCAATATCAGTGTGCACAGGAGTTTGTCCCGGGCACTTAGGGTCATTTATTGCTGTGCTGCAGCACAACCCAGGGCTGCTATTTCAGCCTCTTGCCAAAATAGAAACGTTTTACTTTCTGATGAGTCATCTGGGTTTCACTGAGATCTTGCAAGGTTTCCCCACCCTATTCTTCTTTGCTGTGGAGTCCCGTCCTTGCCCTGGAGGCCTTGCTTTCCCAGGAAAAGATGGGGTGGAACCTGCTTCAGCAGCTGGCGGCTCCGTTCCTTAATTAACTTGGAGCAGACTGCTAATGAATGATATGGAGCGTTTTCCCTGTCACTGGAGCTGAACATGCAGCATTCCTAGCCTTTTCTGGCCAACAGTGTGGCAGAGAGTGCTGGCAACTGAGTTGGAGTTTGCCACACGTTGTGCTAAATGTTACCTGCATCAAGGCAGAAAGGGAACTAGGTCAACCAAAGGTGGTAGCTTTAATCAAAATTCCAGGTTGGTCATTCTTACTTACAAACAACACTGAGGAGCTATATGCTTCAAGAAAATGTTTCCTTGTATTTTTTCCTTCTGGTGCAAAAGAGGGTAGAAGAAGACTTAATTTCTTTTTGTTTCTTTTTGCTTTCAATTATTTGCTTTCTGAATGATTGTTCCTAGGTGGCACTGGTTTGAGCATGAGTGAGAGTGGACTAGATGACCTCTAGAGGTTTCCAGCCTTACCCTGTAATTTTCAACAACCATGCTGTTATTTTGGATTTCTCCTGACTCCAAATTACCTGTGAAAGAAAAAAAACCCAGAACACCACTATTTAAAGATAATTTTCTTTCCCCGTAATGTATTATTTTAATTCATTTGAAAATACACCAGGGAGAATAAAAGTCAGGTAC
Organism: Petroica traversi; assembly: GCA_025920805.1. Lineage (NCBI taxonomy): Eukaryota > Metazoa > Chordata > Aves > Passeriformes > Petroicidae > Petroica > Petroica traversi. Next base: position 3,686,865 of record JAHLSL010000056.1, read on the forward strand.
TTCTAATAAATAACTATGTTATGGAATAGTTCTTTGCTGTTGTTGGTTTCTGAGTTTTGTCATAAAATGCTTTGATTACCCTGTTCAGGCTGCTTTGCAGAATTGCTATTAGGCAGAAATGTAGTCAGCTGACGGATAAACTGTTTGAGGGCTGTACTCCCTGCTGCAGTTGAAAAGTGGCTTTTCACACCTGTTTATAGTATCCTAAGTTCGTCTTGTGTTTGAGAAGCTGCTGTCATTGCTGATTCTTCCAGGTCTATGCCTGGTGTCTCAGATGGTAAGAAGGGCTGAAATATTTACTGCTAAAGTATGTGAAATAATATGAATTTGAAAAATCCATATTGCTTTTTCAGTAATCCATTTTAGCTAAATTCATTCCAAATTAAACTGTTTGCCCAGCTGACATCCTTAATTCATCACCCTGGCTGAAACGGAGATCTTCAAAGCCATTTACAACAGCTAAACAAACATGTCTTTCATTAGCTTCGATTATAATGCCTGATGAAGTGCACAGAGGATCTGAATCTTTAGAGATGACAGTGATGGATATAATTTAGACACAGGAGAGGTAACAGAATCAGGCTGATGCTTAGAGTGAGCTTTAATCCAGAGTTTCACAGTCAAACATAGGTGGATGGCGCAGTGCTTTTTGTCTACTTCAAAATTGCTGCTGCTGCTGAAGCACAGAGGTAGCCCAGCATACTGTGTAACTGCACTAGGAAGGGAGCACTTGGGTTTTCATTGCTGCTAATGGGGCCTTGTCCTCAAAACCTACTCCTGTTTTAAAGGATAAACTGGTTGTAACTACCTCCTAAGTGTGAAGCAGCTACAGTAAAAACTCCATGTGACACCAATTTAATTAGAATGCAGTATCATTGCTTTGATTAGTGATGGAAAACAGGAAACTTCTTCAGCAAGGGTTGTATTATAGCTGCACAATTCCCCAGCACTGAAAGGATTTAACCTTTGTCAAGTTGGCCTGTGTGCAAGGCCCTTGGCTTTCCTGTGCCCCTCAGAGACTTTGTACAGAAAACAAAACAGCAAGGGGTAGATAATTCAACAGAAGAATTATTTTTCTAAACTCTAGAGGCCTCTGCTTAAGCATCCAAACCATAAAAAGCTCACACTAGTTACATACACATATGTTAAACAGTCATCAGAGTTGTGTTAACTTGTTGCTTTGCTTATTTGCTATGTGGGGAGGGGCTGATGCAATCTTTGGTCTTTTTCAAGAAGCCACATAGCCATATGCTTTTATGTATTCTTTTCATTGTTATTAAATGAAGCTAACAGTAGTGTTCAAGTATGGTCTGCATCAGTCCCTTGATAGGTCATTTCCTTAGCGAGTGAAGACTTCTTTTCCTTCTTCAGAAAAGCAGATTTAAGGGCTAGGTTGATAGCAGGGCAGACATAACAAAGTTTGTCAATTCATAATCAATTTATGGAAATGAAAATGATTTTTTTTCCTTACTGTGTGCTTAAGCAATGTTTTCCTGATTAAAATATTTGTGTATTGGGGTTTTTTTTGGGGTTAGTTCGTTGGAGTTTTTTTATCTCCTCCTTTCTCCTAAGCCAGTCTGAGATCCCTGTATCCCTTAGCACTATTTGGAAAAAAAAGATCTGGTTATCCTAAGAACATGGAAGTTAGACATTGGAAAGCCTGAAGGAGTAGAAGTCCAGACAGAGATGCAGTGACATATATAAGGTCTGTGAAGAGTTTGTCACAGTGCCTTCTGGCACTTAGCTTCTGTTTCGTTTGCTCTGCTGGTTAATCATTGGCTTGAGTGCTCAGGTACCATGGTGATCAACACACTACCAGTGCCACAAACCCAGCATGATGCATATTCATTGAAACACTATTTTTGAAAGAAAACCAAAAATAAATGTAACTTTTGAAAATCCTCAGCACAGCTAACATTGCCGTGTTCTTTCCTCTCTAACAATATAAATTAGCATGGTAGGATATAGACTTCTTCTTCCCATTTTAGATTTTTTCTTCTGCTGTTGTTATCCACAGCTTTTGCATTAAGTGGTTTGAAAGGCTTCAGATTTCTTCCATATGTTGAGTATAGCACATTTGTGCATTGGCCTTTCCGTGCAGCTATTGAGATGTTTGTTCCACTGTCATCAATATTAACATCAAGGAAAGGGCCTTGGAATAAGAGCCAAATGCATCCTTGGTCTGTTAAGCCCCAGCAGTTTGCTAAGTGTGACCTTTGTGAAGCTACGGGTGTAAAGTTCAACCTTGAAAATCTTGGCCAGCAACTAACTGCTGGAATGCCAATTGGCAAGCTCTTCTTCCTTCTCCAAATGCGGAGCCTTCTGCCTGAATAGCTCCAATGCAGCATCTCTTCCTCAGTGTCACATTTTGAGGTCTGATCCTCACACAGAGCTCGGGTGCTGCTGTTAAGTTTTATAAGGCTGTGCTATTTATATCTCTATTTGAATTTGTAAGGTGGCCAGCACAGGGAAGTTAGCACTGAGCAGTAGTTTCCCACTGAGGGTGTTACTGTGCCAGCATCCCTCCAAGATAACAACAGGGAATATAGAAAAAACTTTACCTCTTTATCACAAGTAGCTTATGAGTTTGCTCCTGGTTTTGGTATCTTGAATTGCTTCACAATGCTGCTCTCTGAGCACTGGTGCCTGGAGCAGATTGATAGCCTGCTGTCAGTGAATGAGCCCCCAGCACGTGGCATGCCCATGAGGCAAATAAACCACAGAGGAGGGACTTAGATGGAGCTGGATGCAAGGTATGCATCCGCTGGAGCTGGGTAATTGTTCCTCAAACTGCTGATCATAAAAGCTTGCTTTAACTTTTTTCAGTCATCGAAAAATGGAAAAGACATCGTTTTTCTTTTACATTCCCCTCACATGAGATAAAGATACCAAGTATTTTTTTTCAGGTGTGTCTTACCATCTGTTTCGACAGCAGTAAACTCCCCAATTGGTGTGGGACAAGTTCCATTAATATAAGGTGAAAGCACACAAAACCCCTCAAAATTCAAAGAGCGAGGCAGGCATGCTGTTTATGTCTCCCTGGCATGAAGTAGGAAGGGCCTGCAATGCATTGCTTTTCAGGAGCTGGAGATACAAGAAGTGTGAAGACAAACCAATACCCCATACTGATTCCCCCATATTACTGAGTTTTTTGGGGTTTTTTTAGATATAGTAAAGACACTAAACATGGCAATCTATTAATATTCCTGAGCCAAAGAGTGAGTGAGATTTATAGGACTCATGGGCCAGGACAGTGGTCTCCTCCGTAGCCTGCTTCCTGTAAGATCTGAGCTGACGTTGTTGCAGGGGTGGTGGGAGAGAAGCCAGGACTTACCCTCTAAGGATTTATTTTGGAAGGCATTGTAACTGGAATCCCCTTCTCTCTATCTATCTGCTGCAGTACGGGAATTTCCAGCTTGGTGCTATCCAGTCCTTGAACTCACTAGGATCCTTGTGAAACTTAGAAGTACAGATGTTCTGTTCTGGTATTTTATTGCAGAGAAAGAACAAACCTTGAGAAAAGTGGAAAATGAGACCTGCTTGCTTCCTCTGCCTCTCTTTACTCCAGGACCAATGCAGGCAGAGTCACATTCCTCTCCCAGGTGGAAGATGGGCCAGACTGCAGAGGAAGGCCCCAAACAGGGTATGGACTAGTGTTAGGGTTGTGGGAGTAATACCTTAACAATCCTGGTGCCTGTAGCATAATTGCAAAACTGGGCTGTGGCATCAGAACAGGAGTTGTCCTGTAAAATGATTTTGTTACCATGATATTGCCGGTCCTACAGGCAACCCTTCCTGCCAATCATTTCCTCCTCTTCATTGATCTGCAGTAATTTTTTGTTTACTTTGAGTACTTTTGGTTTCTTTGCATACTTAGAATTAAGTTTTTGGTGTTCCTTTGTATTATGTCTTAGGGATAGTCATGGCATTCCCAGGTAGGGTTCAATTAATTCACTCATAATTCTTTTCCCAAGGTTGTTCCATTTTTGAGAACCGCCCTAGAACACATGCAAATTGAGCGTGGATAGAGGCATCTCTTGCCAACAAATCTGTGCACTTGGTTTTTTCCATGGACTGTAGTCTGGAACTTGGCAACCCTTTGGAATCTTTCCTGGATGAGCAGTTCTGGATTATTCACCAATTTTTTTTTTTTGGAGCTGGAATGAAAATAAACGTGAGCTTGAAATGCTGGGTGCCAGCTCAAACCCAGACTTCCCCAGTGTGAGCCCAGAACTGAGAGATTTAATTTGGCCTGTTTTGTTTTATGATCCCATGTCAGAGTGAGGTTTTGAGTCTGAATGGCAGTGTCTGTGATACTCATGTAAATATAAATACAGCAGCTTAGAGCTTGCTGTATATTTACAGCCTCCTATTCATTCCCAACTAGTGGCATTTTCCTTTTCAGCAACAGTAGGAGAGGCTGTGGGCTTTACCATTGGAATTGGGTTTGGTATCTTCTGATGGCAACAAAACCTGCAGATATAGGAGAATGATAAATGCTCAGACATGAGGGTCAGAAATTACTTAATTTCTGTGCAATCTTATCATCTGCTGGAATGAGCAGAGACAGAGTTTATGTAGGTTGCTCAACTGCAGCCATTGACCGTTCACTTTCATAAAAGCAAATTCATTATTTTTCTGTCTTCAAACTCTTGATAGTTTTGGCTAAAAACAGTAGGGCCAATGCCAAACAGTGTTCAAGTTTACAGAGTGTCTAATGAACCACAGGGTTTGGTATGCCTGGGATGAAGAGTGTGTTAGGCAAGGAAAGCAATCACCTGGTCTGGTGCTGGAAGGGTTAATGAAGAATTAAGGAGAAGAAAAAAATAAAGGCTTCTCTAGCTGTGTTTAATTTTTCAATCTGTTTGCTGTCTACCAGTCCTTTATGCGAGTGCTAAAAATTTCATAAAAAAATTAAAAATGTATTTTAAAGACCAATTTAAGAAACTCAACATGCAATTCTAACTTTGGAAAATTGCAGCTCTATTTTCTGACAGAATCTTACATTTGTGACTAAGGGAAAGCTTGATTATTTTAGTGGATTGCTGGAGAAGTAGATGTGAATCATACTTTATCCATTCTCTCCTTTATCCATCCAACCCTCACAGATTGACTTGGAAACCTTCAGTTTCAAAGAAGATAAAAGTATCACATGAGTTCATGTGCAACAGATGGGTTTCTGGAAAAAGTCTCAGATTTGATAAACTTTCTGAAAAAAATTCGCATGACTTGCTGGAGAAAAATTACCTTTGTTGTGAATGTTTGCTCGTGCCACCGAAGTTGATGCTACTTCGGGAATTCATTTCAGCTGAGATTAGGACTTTGTTTATAGACCGGTGTGAGCAGTGAAGATGAAGACACTGATCATTAAAGCTGTGTCAGCGTCTCAGTAATGAATTGATGTTCTTTTTGGCTAAAGTTCAATTCCTTGAATGAAAATCCTTGATTTACATTTCTCAAGTATTCTTGTGGGGATATTAAGCTGATGTCTTGCTACTGTTTGTGGAGCCACCGAAGAAACAAGCAAAAAGAAGAAAAAAATCCATCCAAACAACAACTCAGGGAAAATATTGATTTAAGTTTGGTGGCTGCTGTTGAATGTGCTTGTCCTTCCCTCATGCAGCCACAGAACATATTGGCATTGCAGGTAGGCTGTCTGACAGCTTCCTTTCAAAGCATTGCCAAACCTGCTTCGTGGATTAGTCAACAACTGCTTCCTGAATTGTGCTTGCACCTGTTTCCTCTTCTTCTGGAATAAACAGTTTTATCTGAAAAAGCATTGACAAAGGCCAAAGTTGCACCCCCAGCCTGGCCCACTGATATAAAGGAAATCACATTTTCTTGGTGTCTGTAGAATGAAAGTAGCAGCTGTTACCATGGGAATAGTCAATTTATGAAAGAAGAAGTTTTGAGGAGGCTGAACATTACCACTAATCGAACTGATTGCAGTCAAGACAAAAGGTTAATGTTCAAGATCTGCTAATAAGGAGAGAGCTACTTTTCTGCTAATGTGAGGATGGATACAAATGAATTCTCTTTGAAAAAAATGCTGTTGTCCTTGCTAATCCCTTGAATTTATTATTTTGGATACAAGGATTAGATTAATCCCTAGTATAGTATCCACTGATTTTTTTTCAAGTAAGTGTAAACTTAATGGGTATAAATAGGCACTATTTCCTGGAAAGGTTCTTTGGAATATGTTCTTGCAATGTATTTTAGGGATTTTCACTTCACATTCCCTTTCTGGAGACATTTCTCTGTGTTTTGTTTTGTATTCTGCAACTACTGATGTCCTCTCTGTCCTTTTCTCTCTGGTCAACACAGTTTCTGGGGTGTAGAAATTGCTATGGTTCTTCAGATTTCTCCTTAAATGTGCTAAAAATGTTATCAGCAAATAGAGAAAAGGCTTTTTTATTCTGCTGCACTCCCTCTATCGATTGACTGTGCCAAGACAAAGTGAATAATATAGTAGTCATCATCTGCAAACAAGAATGTTTGGGCCAGATCATCTCTGCTCATATGAAGTGCCAAATTTTCACTCTCATCAGGAGAAATGCATCTCTCCACAAGTTTTGAAAATTCAGATTCTGTTGAATTTCTCTTTAGAACACCCATCTGACAGACTTCTAAGCAGCTAATAGGAATTTAAAAACAGTTCTGCAGTTTGCCCTGGATTATTTCACAAAATAATTATTATTAATTAATTATTTCACAAAATACTTTATTATTATTAATGTTATATTTGTGTGAGCCCTGGCTGTTCAAATAATCTTGGGCTCTACATTCTTCTATTTATTTTCACTTTCAAGTAGACTGCATTATCGCAAAAGCCTTTATCTGTGTAATTAGTTTTACATGGACTTTGTAATGAAAAGTGTACGTGAAAAATGGAATGCTGTGTTGCATATGTCCCCCAAAATGAAACCAGTAACATCAAAGCAGTAATAATATCAGTACCACACTAATAATGGAAGAGCTAAAGGGCAGAGCTCTGTGACCAGTGGATGCAAGCAGTAGGTCCAGGCAGTTGTAAAGGGTGTTACAGCAAGTGATACTTCCAACTGTATATCAGCCTTCAACTCCAAGGACGTAAATTTGCCCCCACTCTTCTGTCTGGGAGACTGAGAAACTAGGCTTATAGCTGCTTCCCTTCTGTACAGCCCAGATGAATGTGTGGCATGTACACTGCCTTCCCTCGCCATGCTCTTGTTGCTCCTTGAATTAGATGGTAATACTCCTACCTAGAGGCATCTTCCTCAAGGCATTTCTAGGCAGCAGTTATATACTTAGTTAGCTCTTCTCTTTCTGGGCTAAACAACTCAGCTCTGTTAGTGTCTTTGGATGGGAAATCTCCTTGTCTCCCAAGTTCTACTGTAAATTCCCATGCTATGTCCTACAGCCTTACTTGCCTTTTTCATCATATTACTTGTCTCACTGAAGACTATAGTTGTCATTTGTCACTACTGGATCATCTCCCAGGTTACATTTTCATTTTCTGCCCTGGGCCTTGTTGCTTATGTCATTTCTTTGGCTTATATCTTCACGCCACTCCATTTGTATAGTTTCACTACTCTACTGACATTAGAATGTGCAGGTACTCTTCTACCTCGGTCACAGCAATAAGAGCTATGGAAGGACAGCAGTTCTAGAATGGATACTGAAGACTCACTGCTAATTTTAATTGATTCGATACATCCCTTCCTAATGGCACTTACTTGCTATTACTTCTCCTTTAGCTGCGTTTTAACTGTGCAAAAAGTCTTGGTCCTCGGATTCCTTAATAGCGTATAACATGATGTCAGATGCACTGCTATAGTCCTGAGAGATCTATTACACTTCATCTATTCACAACATCTTTTGCCTCATCTAAGAAAACTATATATATTATTTGTATGATGTCCTCTTGCTAAATTGCTGTTGCATTTTATCCCATTTTTCATTTACCTTGGTGTCTTTATATATTGTTTCTCTCAACATTTATTTTAAAGCTTTTCATACTAATGAGGTCCAATGAAATAGCTTGTAATTTTCCAACTACCATCTCTGCTTATTTTTCTTCACAGATTTTTTTTTTTGTAAAGAAACCATATCTGCCGTTTCTCAGCTTCACTTCCGACTAGATGGTGCTATTAAAAATATTGGTCACTGGACTAGCATTACACGTGAGAAAAGTTTTTAGAAGTGTGAGATGGTGGCTAGTCAGACTTCAAGCATTTAACTTTTTGAATTGAGCTTTTTGCTAGCTCTGGTAATTTCTATTTGCATATCCACATTCTTACTATTCACCCTATCTTTGTCTGTAAACTTAACCTAAAAAATTCTGATTGAAAACTGTAGGTAAATACTTAGTTGAGGCCTTCCTTGTGTTGTCTTTAATCTCTTTTCCATCCTTCCTCCACAGTGGCACAGCATTTTTCCTAATGTTTTTTGCTTGGTTGGTTTTTTGGTTTGGTTTGGTTTGGTTTGGTCTGGTTTGGTGTTGTTTTTTTTTTTTTTTTTCCTGTTTATACTACCAAAGAGCATTTTACTATATGCTTTCATATTCTTTGCAGGACAGAAATCAGTTAAGTTCATGGGAGTTCAGTCTTTATCTTTTACTTCCTGACTTCTCAGATGTTTCTAGCTTGTGGACAGTACTTTTGGCATTCTGTGTGAACTCTGCTAATTTCCAGTACCTTCATTTTACAAGGTCCTGCTTGGTTGCTGGCTGCAGCTTTGTAAAAGCTACTTGTTCAATTTAATGTCCTTTTTCTGTACTACAGAATATGCATAACTTGGGAGAGTTTAAATGTCATTTTTATTGTCACATTACAGTGCTTTAATATGTTAGTGCAGTTCTTAAGTTCCCCTGCGTATGTTTCTTCTCTCTTATATGAATAATCTCACTCATGTCAGAATCAAAGCTATGAAGATTATTTGTAGAGAAAAGGGTTGCAGATTAGGTTCTACATTCCTTGAAGTACTTTCACCAGGTGCAGCATTTTTTCACAGTGGTAGCTTTTTTAGCTGTGCTGTAAAAGCTGTTTAAGAGATACACAGGCAGTATCAAAAGAAATGCAAAATATTTTGGAAGATGAAACTGCTTGGAAACTGAAGAATGCAGGGATTTGTTCAGGTGCCCAGAATTTCTCCAAGAGCCTTTTGCCAATCGACTCATGTTGTATTTCTGTCTTTTAAGTATTATTAGATTTTCTTTGGGCACCCTGGTGATTTGCAAATGTACAAGTACTGTTCTGAATGCTTGAGAAAATGGTCTTTCACAGAACTAACTTGTTGCATGAAAAAAGTTCCTTGGTAACTACTTATTGCTTGGATTTTTGTAATGTCTCAAGATGTGTCATAGCTGTGTTGCACTAACAGTAGAAAAACATATTTAGCAGCTGACTGTGCCCCAAAGAGCTTGCAACTGGAATATGTAAAATACATTCAGCCAAAGGAAGCAAATATCCTTTTCATGATTACTGTAAAATGTGGGAAATAAGCCAGTGTCACTTATCTGGGGCATGACCAGTAGCTGCATCCAGTCCACTTAGCTTCTCAATTTCTCTCTCACTTGCGAGAAAGTTTTTCCTGTTTTCGTCCACTACAGTCATTAGTAGGCATAGGAAATTTTGGTAGGATACTGGGAATGAAAGGAGACAAAATTTCATTTGTCTTCCTGCTGTTTCACTTTAATAATCTGTCACCATACACAAAGCAATTGGTAAAAGGAGAAAGTGTGGTATGTTCTACGACCATTGCATTTTATAGCCAATCCAGCAGGATTATGCATTAGCCATTAATCTGATACAGGGAGGAGGCAGCGGATGGGTCAAACCCCTATTTGTCTGTTAATTTACAAATATTGAGCAAAAGAGATGAATAGACTGAACAAAGTCTATGACAATGCAGAAAATATTTTTTTTGTATTTAAAAAGCTTTCTTTTGAATTGAGTCTATTCATAAGTAATGTGACACACAATTCTGAGAAGATATCAGAAAGTCTCAGTAGATTTAGATTTTCAGATTAGCTGGTGAACTGCACAAATGTGACCTGAATTATGACTCCTCTGTGGTTTCTACTTATAAATCTTTTTTCCACTACAAATAAATTATGAAATACATTGAAAATAATGAGTTAGTGAAAAAAAAGATTTTTTTTTTCCTAATGGACACAAATGCTTTGAATAGTGTAACTTTTTGCTGTGAGAATAAAAAGAAAGCCTCCTTCAAACCTCTTTCATGGGTAACTACATCAATTTATTTCAGCAGCGTCAGTGAATTTAAGTTTGGCTGATAGAAGTCAGCTGGAATGTCACTTCTGTGTGTGTCAGAAAGATTCAGGAGAAGTTCGTGAGGAATCTTGATGTGTTCAGTACTTATCTGTTGTGTCATCTTCACGTCAAAGCAGGATCCTGGGTCATAGGAAAGAAATGGAAGCAGAATTCTGTTTTGAAATGCGTCATTTCATGTATGTACAGAGTTAATACTTCCCTCTCGGGCAGTGAAACTCCATACTCTATTTAGAAAGAAATAGTTCTTAGTATAACTGTAATTAGGAAGAAGTTCCTTTGTATCAGGGTGGTGAGACACTGGAGCAGGTTGTCCAGGGAGGTGCAAACCTGGCAGTGCTGTTGCCTGCAGCAACTTTGTCTAGTGGGAGGTAACCCTGTCCAGGGCAGGGGAGGGGATTGGAATTAGATGATCTTTAAGATCCCTTTCAACACAAGCCATTCTAAGATTCATTCTATGATTTACAAAAAGAAGAACAACAAATCCCGTAGAAGTGCTTGCATAATGTTATATCAAGGAATTTCAAGGAAAATCAGATGGTCCTTAGACTATAAATAGAATTTCAGGTACCAACACAGTGTTGCAAAGAGTCCTGCAAGAAGGACTCCCCTGGCACCAGTGTTGCAGTTACTCACCCAACAAATCTTGTGCTCATTTCAACAGCAACAAAAGAAATCCAAATAATGTTATCACCAACCGTGGTTCTTCCTCAGTTTCTTGTCAACCCAGGACAAACAGTCAACAGAAATCTTTATTCTCTTATTCTAATTGTTTTGTGTTTTTTTCTTCAGGGAAGAAGGAGGTAGTCCAACAAGTATAAAGAATGTGGAGATAAAAGGTTAAATAGGGCTGATAAATCATGGTAAGAGAAATCTGCTCCATCCCGTATCTATGTTTGTTTTCTGAGCAAGATTTTCAGAAAATAGGATCTTCTTTCAGGAAAACAATTCTGCTACATCAGGGCCAACCCATTTATTAAAAGGCTGTAAAATGATGGGTGTTGATTTTAAATTCAGAGACACAAAATAGCTGGTTTAATTTTTGGATGTGTAAAATATACAGATCACTAGTTGAAAAAACCCATCCCATTTCTTTCAGTGCTTATCTGTTAAAAAGAAAGCATATTTTTGGCTTGGTTTATATGTCTGTGTTGATTTTTCCTAGCTCTGGAGCAAGAGCTGCAATACAAATAGAATGGCATAGCTATTTACCCAGCAGTCATCCAGACAAACTGACCTGATTAAGGTGAAATTTTTTCATTGCAACAGTTTTCTATGGGTGTGTTAGGATATTTGTAGTGAAAGCGCATTTTTTTTCAAGTTTATTTTAATAACCACCCCACCATCCTCAGACCCCAAATATTCAACTTAAAAATTTATACATTTTTAAATTTAAATAAGGCTCCATAATGCCTTATGAGTATAACAATTTAGATGCTTCTTGCTCCTGTTTTACTTAGGGGCCTGTTTTCCTGTTTGAATCTAGTCTTCCATGACATGCCACTATCTCTGCTTTATGGCTGTGGACATAGCCTGTCCTCTGATGAATTGAGGGAAATACAGTCTAGTAATGTAGCTACACAAGGGAATGAGAGTATGAGTCACTCAAACTTTAATATCTGTGAGTGCCAAAGCTTGTATTTAAACCTCCCCTGGAAAATTTAATTCTTTTCTGCAAGAGGAGAAAACCTGCAAATATTTTTAATTACCTCTAGATACCTAGTTTTTATTTACTGTTGAAAATGTAGGGTGACTTCTGTAAAATTATTCCACAGGATAGGATTTTAGAATTTTAACTGTGCAGAAACCTAATACTGTGAGTGAAAAGCTCAGTCTGAATTTTTTTACAAATGATTTCATCTGACAGGTGGAAGAGAAGGGTGGTTTTGAGTCAGGAGCATGTTGGGCTATTGGTATTCTTCAGCCATACTCTATTTGTGCAGAAAACTTTTTTGTTGATGTCTCCATTAATCCTTTCTCTCAGTTCATAGCATTTGAGACAGAAAGCATTTTTTCACACAAGTGTTGTGCATGTGGCATGGCCCACACATCTGAAATTCATCAGTGAACTACAGTGTCAGCTTGACATCAATTACTGTCTGTGGCTCCAGGATAGGTATCTATAAGCATCAAGCAACAAGCAGAAGTTGTATTTCAAAGCCTTGAAACCTGGTCTGGAGCTGCTGGTCTGAAAGCTCTCATCCAATTTGGATGGAATTTTCTCAGCTTGGATTGCTTAATCAATGCTCTGTTTTCACTTCATTGGCAAAAAATAATACAAAAAGAAAGCTTCTCTATTAACAAATAATTTGTCATTTCCAAGCTGGCAGCAGAGGTCTGTGCAGTCGTGTCTACTGAGTCGCTAAATCTTTATGCCTTCTCTTTGGAGAGTCATTAAGTTTGGAAGCACTCACCTCTACAGGACTGATAGGATGGCTTGTTATAAAACACGTCAAAAATGTTGGGCAGCAGCTTGTTAAAAACTTCCACATTATGGATCATTCTGATTGACTGGGCATAATTTAATGCCAGTTTTGTTATTATTTTTAACCCAGGTTGCAAAGACTGTAATTGAGACTTTAGGCTGGAATTGGCACAGGGATGTAGTGCATCTAAGCTCTTCCAATTTTTTCTTCATGTTAATCTCAAATATTTTTTATTGTCTGTCTGTTAATTAGAAATCTGAGTTGCTGTTGCTCAGTGCTATTACAAGACCTTGCCCAGAGGAGTTTTGGATGCCCCATCCCTGGTAATGTTCAAAGCCAGGTTAGATGGGGCTTAGAGCAATCTGGTATAGTGGAAGATGTCTCGGCCCATGTCAGAGGGATTGGAACTTGATGATTTTTAAGGTGCCTTCCAACCTAAACCATTCTATGGTTCTGTGATTCTGTGACAGTTGAGAAACTGATTTTCAGAAAGTCTGTTTGCCCACATCTTCAGCTCAAATCAGGTGTCACTGTTTCTAAACACCAGAGATGATGCACAATCAACCTAAGTCTGCAGGAGACTGTGCTGCAGCCCAGCCCTCAGCCCAGCGCTTCAGATCAAACCTGTTGGCCAAGGGTTTTTGTCCAAACACAGAACAAGTGATGAGTGTGCATATTCCTGTGACCACCCTGACTTCCACCAGGTAACCTTCAGCATTCACAGTTATGCTGCTTTAAGACAGTAAGTGACCTTGACTTGGAGCAGGTACAGAGCAGGCACAGATTTCAGCTGACAAGGCCTATGGAAAATCTCTGTGCCAGAATTAATTTGAACTTGTCCCTTTGGTGACTGCAAGGTTGATGGGAGATGGACGAGAGCTGAGCAGCCCTTCTCCTTTACTCCCTTGTATTTCAGGAGGGTTAGTCCCAATCAGGGAGAAAGAAGGGCAGTCCTTGTCCACAGGAAGAGTTTTTTGCTTCTCTGCACCATATGAGTATGTGAACTATGACTTTCCTCTCATCCCCTCCACTATACCACCAAGACAGATGCTCCTCTCCTTCTATAACTAGATTTTCAGAGCTCAGTGACAAAACTGCAGACCTTGTTCTTCCACAAAATGACATGACATTTTGTTAGTGCCAGAGAGAATTGGACTCTGGTATCGAAAGACTGAATTTAGGTCTTTTTTTGAATACTACATTTCAAGTTAAATCATTTTGTTTTCTGACCAATTCATAGTGAAAAACTACATCTCTGTTTCCTGTCTTGTGTGCTATAAATGCAATTTGACTAGATTATATTTATTGTACTTGGAACTTCACGTATTTCCTGCAGTTTCCAGGAAAAGAAAGGAACAGTAGGAGGAAAATCATGACATAAATGACTTTGGTCTAATTTGTGACTTTCAAATTTTGAGCATTTCTTAATTTCATTTGCAGGTGATGATCTGCTGACAGAATAAATAAATTGTAGAAGGTGCTGAGACTATTCAGGCATTTGCTGTGGTATCACTCCCACTTGAGGAACCTTCACCCCTGTCTTTCTTCAAGAATCTTCTCTCCTGTGGTAAGTTTTTCAGACATATAATCTTCTCCTGTGTCAAGAGTGTTCAGCAGAGATTGAAATGAGTTCTGAAAAGTCCAACCCTGATCCTAGAATTTATTGTCAGATCTGGAAGCTGTAGTCAGTAAACCTAGTTGTGCTCATGTAAAACACGTGCAAGGTTTGATAAGGCTGTGGAGTTTAGTAAATACCATAGAACTAAATTACAGGTGTCACTAGCTTTCATTTGTGTTTCCTTTGTCTCCATGAAGTGGACCACATTTGCACAGTGTGTAATTTTTTTTTTTGCCTGTTCACCTGAAACTAAAGGTTTTAATACTGGTACCTGTATTTGCAATGTATGTCTTTCTGAATTATGTCAGTTCCTCTAAATAATTAAAAAATACCCTCTTATCCAATATTAAAAACAAACAAACAAAAATCCATTAATAATTCTGACAACTAACCTTTGGAATGGAGACCTAATTAGTTCTTATTGAGCTTGATCCAAAGATCATTGAAGTAATTTGGAGTCTTTCCATTAAAGTTAATTGACTTTAGAGAAAATCCTCAGACACGCTGGTTTAGCAACACAGGGTAGCAAGCAGTCTCCCTGTCAGCCATCAGCAGCATCACCTCCAGACAGACAGGCTGTGTCAGCTGTTCCATGTGATGTTGTTTCTGGTAGAGATGTTGCCTAAGCTGATTATGTCCCTGTGGGCAAATAGAGGACCTCGAAAAAACTTTGTGCCCTGGGTACCTGTTTATGTGGCAGTCACCAAAGCCTGCAGGTTTCACACATTCCAGTGTCAATGTGGGGCTTTCGTCAGAAGTGTCAACATTAGCAAGATTTTAAACTGCAGGCGAATATAGAGCATCATTTGATCCTGGCAAGGAACTGTTTGCCTCAGCACTTGTGGGATAATGTAGAGTAAGCAGCAAATCATTGATGAATCTGTAATGCAACACCAGTCCCAGGAGTACTCAGGCAAAATTGCTGCAAAGAAGAAGGAAAAACACCAAAAGTGATTAAATGCACTGGAAGATTCAGACCTTGGGAGACCTTTAGGGAGACACTTCTTATTTTAAACATGAAGATAAAAATGGTAGAGAATTATGTACCATTCTAGCTTAATAAAATCATAAGGAACCCACAGATGCTGAATGTTTACTGAACACTAATTGGTCTGGAATCATCCTTGCAGTTACTCTAGTTTTATGCTTGTGATGATGTTGACTTCTGGCCATTAGCCACGAGTTTCTAGTGCAACTTTTATGTGTTCTACCCGGCCATTAATTCTCGTCACTGTTAAACACCTTACATGCTTTTGCTGTCAATAGACATAATTAATAAACACAGGTAAAAATTTGCATTGATAGAGGAAGGTGCTTGATCATTCCTTGTACATTTAAAACATGTGGAAAATTCACTAACAATATCCAACAATACTTAAATGGGGATTAGAGAACCTCAGTGGAATTGCATTGTCAAAATGGTGCATCCCATCTGTCAACACAGACAGGTGGTCCTTAGCCTCACATTTCAGTGGATGCCTACTTGCTCCCTGTCTCTGTTTTGTGTTATTTCTGGCTGCCATAGTTCTAGTAGAGATCCACTGGGGTCCGTGCAGTTTATTCAAAAGTAATGGCTGGGACTTGTACTAATGACCTCGGTACTTGGGAGATCACTGCTTGTTTTCCATCTCTGTGGTGTATTTGCTCTGGGAACACAGTTCAGTCACTCTGGCCAGTCTTAAGGTTGACAGAGCTACTTTTTTTGGGTAGTCTGCTTTGTGGCACAGCTTTGTTTCCTACTAAATTGCTGTACCTGCAAGTAGGGTTCGAATTACATTTGGTGCCCCAGGTTTCTTAGTGTAACAAATTTAATCTAGTCAGTTTCAAATAATGGCATCGAGATTAAAAAACCCCTCCCTATCACATTAATTATCCTCAGAGTAAACCACTCCCTTTGCAAATTTATTTTGAAAACTAAGCAAGGTTATTCTGGAGTATTAAATACAGTCATCAGTTTGGATGAAAGCAGTTGCAAAGCTCTGGCTAATATTCTTACAAAGTTTAGATTTAAGTATGCTTTCCACCTACTGATACGAAAAATACTGACCAAATAAACATTCATTTAAAGACAACAAAAAGGCTTTTAAGTGATCATTCTGAAAATTTCAGTGCCATTTTGCAATAATTTGTGTTGCATGATTTGTGCTTGAAATACTGTTTTCTACTTTCTCTTAAATGTGCTTCTCTATTGTTGGAAATTAAGACACCTTTTACTTTGCCCCAGCTGATTTTGGTGGTGGATGAAGATGGCTGATAGTCTTTCCTCAGCTGCAGCAGTGGGGATATTTCCTTAGACTACATTGGCCAAAAATGATGTAAGGATCTTTAGCGTCATGTTTGTATCCAGGCCAGTGGAATTTGTCTCCTAGGTAGCATCAGAAAAGTGGCAGGCAGTGTGGATGGGCCCGGCCTGTACCATGAAAAAATGGCCCCACAAGGCTTTTCAAGTCTACAGTAAAGCACATGCTCAAGGGATTAGGCAGGAGGGAAGAAGATAATCTACTCTTTTTTTTAAATCTGAACTAAAAAAAAAAAAAATAAAAAAAAATAAAAATAAAAAAGAGACAAGCATTTTCTCTCAGGCATAACCAAGATGGAAGGCAATGTCTTACTGACAGAGGAACATATATTTAGCACCATGATTTATTGAGAGTGTTGTGCTTGTTTCCTGAGAAATACATGGAGCCTTTTGATAACGCTAGATGATAGCAATCTGCTCTGTGGGCAGATGTGCACATAATAGATGGTGCCTGAGGCGTATTTGCCCACATTTGGTGAATTCTCTTCTTATTTATCTTACGTGGTTTAGTTGTTTTTTATTGACTGTTGAGAACAGTATCTCCTTCTTCACTACCTTACTTATAAGTATGCAGATTTTAATAATGCAGTAACAATAATGATTTTTTTCTAACTGTATGATAAAAATAGTGCCACTCTTTTCCTGTGGTTGAAGATGCTTTAAAATTGGTGGACTGGTCATACTGATTTTGAAATAATCTATTTTTGCTGTTGTTCCAGATGATGTCAATTAATGGAAAATGGTCTCCTGAATCTGGCTAGACAATGCTTTTGCTCTTTTGAGAGTCTATGCACTGCATTTAAGTTTTTTGCTCTATGCTCTCAGCTGGGATTTAGATGGGATCATTTCCTTTGAAGTTTTGCTGTTAAGGTTCCAGATCAATACAAGATTTATGTTTGCATGTTTTCAAGAACACAAGTAGTCCTTCAGAAATCAGTGAAAAAAGTTCTGACTTAATTGATGTCAATGCCATAACTCCCACTCACTTCAGAAAGGCCAGATCTAATCACATTTTTCAGTCAAGTTGTTTTGGGGCAGGAAAAGGGAGGATTGTTTGTTTATTACCAGTGAATGAAGGGTAGTCATATGTTAAGATTTTATAACAGATACAGTGCAGATATCCACGGAGAACTGTCAGAAATAATTATTTCAGTTTTGTAAAAATCTTCTGGTTTAGTAAATCCAGTTCTTTATTTTGCCCTTTTACATTATATATTTATGTTAGCCATGTTACCATGATGACGTCAAATATAATCTAAATGGTTAAGACAGCATTTAGATACAATTGATGCAAAGCTTTTTGTCATATCAAATGAAAACCTTTAATTATATCAAACTAAATTGTTTTGTCATTACCAAAATGCTTTTGGTTTAGATTCCTGAATATCTTTTCTTCAGTTCATTTGTTTAATGGGAAATTCTGAAGTAGTGACATTCTTTCTGATTTAGAGCATCATCAAATTTTTAAGGGTCAGTGTTTCCTGCAGAACAGAAATTCCAATTTTTACCATCTTTCAATGCAGTGAGTACTTCATTCACTGTGACTGTTTGCCAACTCAGTGAAAAGCTGGGTACTAAAATGCTGTTCATATTTGGAGCTTAGCTGGCTGGTGTTCCTGCTGATCAAGAGAACATGAACATATGACCATACTGCTGGATAAATACATTGTCTGTGATGCCTCAGTTTTTCAGAAGATAATGAGACTTGTTATAGTTGCTCTTCCTCAGATAGTTAATTTCTGGTTGATGATGTTTTTAAGTAGAACCTAAGCTTTTGTAGAACATAGAATGTTTCTTCTACCTTCCTTCTGCACTCAGAAAACAACTTCACGACCTACATAATACGCCAGAATCACAAATAAGTCATAGTTCTACTATTAAAAGCTTTTACAATACATTGATGTGCAATATAGCCACTTTTATTGAGCCTTTTATTAAATTCTACTTATTTCTTAATTTCTTGTTAGACATAATTTCTTGGCAGAGCACTATATACTAACATTAACACTTTTTCCACTTACCTGGTTACTTTATCTACAGAACCACGTGTTATTTTTCTTGTACTGTAATAATGATGGGCTGGGATTGAGGCTGTCTTTACACCATTTTATACAAATATGGTGTCCTGTGTTTAAGTGGAATGCAACCCATTCTATACATATGGTTGCAAAAAAAAAGGACTTTTGGGCATTTCCTCACATATTGAAAGTGCTGAACTATTGGATAATACGAGTGCCTGGCTGGTGATAATATCCTCAAAATGTTTCTGCTTGTTTCCAAAAATATCTGCATTGTCAGAAATTTTGTTCACACAGTCATGGAGTGCTTTGTTCAAACGGTGCTGACTATGGTGTAATAAATGTCCCCAGCTGTTTTATGGGAACCTTTCACATTCAAGCTGACTGACAAGTAGTCACATAAACCTTCTTCCACTGTTGTAATGGACCTTGAAAAATCTGCTAAGCCCTGGAGGACAAGGGAGGTCAAGAAAAGGCAGGATATAAAAAATAATATTAACCCATCATTAGCGTAAGCAAACATAATAACATTTTGCATTTAAATGAAATTTTATATACTTACAGGAAACATCATCTAGCAGTTAAAGTATAGAACTGGGAACTGAATTATGCTGCTTCTATTCTTGGCCGTGATGCTGCAGGTTTTGTTCCAAATAGAGAAGAGCAGAGGTCAAAAATACACCTGTATAAAAGAGCTTTCTGTTTTTAATAATGGCATGAGATAAGGCCTTATCCCAAAGCATTCTAGAGAAAGAGAGCTTTGATTTCAGATAAGATTTCTTTGAAAATCAGCTCAGAATTTCAAAAAAAGGGTCAGATCAGAGTTAAATGAAAATGGATATGAGAGGAAAGTCATACTCATTCTGAAATCATTGAAAAGAAGTATGTAAGTTTAGTCTGAGGTCAGAAAATGTAGAAAGAACCAAGAGTAGTAATAGCACAATAATTAGTTAAAGGGTCATTAAATGTGTCCATCTCATAGACCCATGAAATTTTGGTAGCTGTCTGGCAAAGGATATTAAAAGCCTCCTTTTTTATAAATGCAAGATTACTCATATTGAGAGTTTTGTGCAAATTCCAGGGTCTAATTAATGGTCTTCAGGGTTTGTGCCTGCAACTGGAATGGGAATGGATTCAAATGAAGTCATGCCCAGCTGTGCTCAGCTGCATAGGTAATGTGCACATGTGAAACTGCCATATGAAAAAAACAGAACTTAACTGACAGCTTAGAAAGTTTCACCCCAGATATGCACAGCTTTCTCTTTCTCTCTGCATTTTCTTTGTTCTAGCACACCTTCATGCCATCATCAGGTTTCTCTCTCTTTATACAGGATCCAGGATCTTATTGAGCAGATCAGGTATTAATTAAAAAAGCTGGAATTAAAGTACCATATATGTCTCTTCTGTTCATAGTCTGCTGCTCTGTGTTCAGGATTTGGGAGGTGTTGGTGCTTGGGAATTCCTAAAGTTTGAAGGTATTTATTTCCAAGATAAGAAACGTCTTGCAATGACATATGGGCAGAACCACTTGTCTCTGGATATCAGGTGAAGCCTAAGCATCTAATATGAAGATGTTCCTTATGTGCCTTATATCCTGCTCCTTGACACGCCCGGTGTGTCTCCAGCCTGGAGATTGCTGAGCACTTCTTCATGCCTTGTACCTCAGACCTGTCAGGATTTCAAAATTAGAAATGGATGCCAGATTCAATGTTATGGCACTGACACACTCAGTCTGGTCTAGTGGCACTCATCCAGCAGTTGGGAGATCCCACTTCAAATCTCACCTCTGCCTAAGTAGATATGAATTTGCATTTTCTGCCTCTCTGGGGAAGCACCTTAAACAACAGGCTCAGAGTAAGCTTTGAGAGAGAGTGATGGGAGAGGGAGTCAAGATTGCCCTTCCCTTTTCCAAGCTATTTCAATTTGTATGAAGTGATGAAGTGTTCATTGGGCTGGAGGACAGCAGTAGGACGATGAATGAACTGTACTAAGAGATAGAGGAGAAAGGGCCAAACATTTTCAGGTATTAAAAGTGTTTGAAGCTGGAATTTGATATTCCAAGTGAGAGCTCCAAGAGGGTTGGTGAGGTTGTTGTCGGTGTTTTGTGATCTAACGGCACTTCAGTGTCTAAGTCAGGATATAGAGTGTCAAAGTGCCAAGGAGTATCTCTGAGGATGTAGTCCATTGTTCTTCATGCATCAAGAATCCCCGTGATACCTGTAAATCTCTTTGTAAAGCTCTTTAAAATCTCCAATGGAAAATTAAATAGCACCATTTCTTCTAATCAGAATTTATTTAAAATCTAAGAGAGGCAAGATTTTAGAGCAGATACTATCTTTTATTAGATCAACTGCTACTTGAAAGAAGCAGACCAGCTTTCAGGCATGAATCTCTTCATTGTAATCTTGATCACTGCTCATTACCACAAGATGTGTCAAAGTCAACCTCCCAGTTTGTCTCTGTCTTGAATGTCTTTGTCATTTTATTGCATTTATATTTTCCTTCATATTGCTAATTTTGTGATGATTCCTGTTAGTCATCTTGCCTGAAGTGTAGTTTACAGAAGCTGGACTGCATTATCTTTTACAGCTCCAGAGACTTCTTTGCAGCAGCAGAATACCCATCTGCCATGTTCCATCTGCTTTCCGCGTCTGGCTCTGCCACCTGAATGTAGAAAGCTAAAAAAATGGGTACAGCATTTTGCATTCTAGCAGGCACATTCAGGAAGTATATTTAATGATGAAATATTTAATAGTTAATTAATTAATTTTTACAACGGGAAATCTAAAATGAACAGCTGTTGCTGAATTTATTGAAGTTAAGTTACCCAATGCACTTGGGTTCATGGTTAAAAAAAGTTAGTTCCTTGAGGATTAAAAAAAGAAAGACTCTGAGGACAGAGAGGAAAAATAATTACTTTTTTCCCCCTACATTTCCAAAATGACTGTCAACTTTTTGTGGAAAGTCAGTGTGTGTCCATTTTTTTGTGTCCATTCCCCTGCTCTTTTCTAACTTAAAAGTATCTAGTCTGATATCCAATAGCTTCTGCAATTGCTTTGCAGAGGGAACTGAACCTGTTTGTTTTGTTTTTCTTTGTTTTTCTCTTTAAAACCTTCGTTAGGCTTTCAGAATTTTTACATGGATATACATTAACAAGAAAGCAGAAGCTGGGTGAAAAAATGAAGTAGATTTTCAATGAAATTCGACTGTAACATTTGCCCTCAGTAAACTGAACACTCTGTTATGCTCTATTTAAAGATGCTCCAGGAACCTGTTAATTTTTGCATCTGTCCAAATTCAAGGCATTCTGAGATGAAATTTTTTTCTTGAGCTGAGCCCTGAGGCTGGAGTTCAGCTACTGAAGCTCTAATGTAGCCATGTATCTTTGAATTGTGAACAGTTTCCATAAAATTTTGGTTGACTTTTGTTATTTTCAACTTCACATGACAAGCAAGTCTTCTCCCAATCCCCAAATATTCATGAATATATTGTTTATAACCATATGAGGCTAAACTCTGGCAAACTAAAACCTGTACCATATGCTGTGAGTTTGGTGCATTATTTATGGAGCAAAGCATTATTCATCCATATGAATAAGGGTAGTGACACCCTGGCCTTTTGTTTTCCCCCTTTCTTCTTGGTCCTTCTAATAAACCCACAAAATACAGGGAGTACTTCAGGAACCTTTACTTTACAGGAGGAGTCAAAGTTAAGAATTGTGATGAAAAAACCTGATAACTGCAAGAATAACAGGGCATAAAAAGTCAATTGCTTGCAAGGTGTTGGGAGCTTGGCAAGAAAGTATCAAAGCAATATCACATAATGTTTTCATTATAAGACTATAGATGCTGTGCAGAGCAACATTAATGAGCTCCTCTAAAACTTTGGGGAAGGTTAAACCAGTCTAAACTCACTCCTTTGTTCTAATTTGGGCATACATTAATGTCTCTACTACTACTCCTCAGTTTGATGCTGAGGAGTAGATGGAAACCTTCCACAATCCGCTAAATGTGCTCTCATGTTGTGTTAACAAAACTATCAGAATTAATAAAACACTTTAAATGTATCCCAAAATTGGTTACAATTGCAAAATAAATTACAATACAGTAAATCAAAATAGGAGCAAATGCAAATAAGGAAATAATAAAGTGAAATATTACATTTAAGTGTAGAAGATAGTAGAACATTAACATTGGTTTGCATTTTAGAAATTACTAAAATTATGTTTTAGGGTTGCATGCAAAATTTATTGGCTAAGAATTGTTTCAGGAGCATGGCAGGACTGTTTGTTCTAGTATTGGTGAATTCATTATAGAGAAGCATGAATGTACAAAATTTCCCTCTCTACCCATTCTTCCCTCTCTACTCCTTTCAGAATTGTAGATATACTTCTGCATGTCACCAGGACATATTGGAATATAGCACATTTCCTGAAAGCTGTTCAGTTCCTTCTCTTTTGTGCAGGTGCATGAAAAATTCTTTTGTTGGCTCAGGCATTGATAAAGTAATAGCAATTTCTGCAAGCATAACTATTCATTATTTATTTGGAGAAATTTTGTGGAATGGAGCATGAGAATGGAATTGATGGAATTTATTGTAATTGAAAGTTAAAAGAAATGGTTAATTACTATGAAATAAGAAAGAGAAAACAAAACTTTCCTGTATTAAGTTGCTGGTAAGGTTTTGGGATTTTTTTACATGAATGTCATTTCCTTCCCCTTAGCAGATGTTTCCAATGCATGAACCATACCTATCTGAGAGTGTGAGAACCACTCTTAGGGTGTCTGTAGAATTTTGCTAAGAAAATCAAGTCTATTGGGTAAATTTTAAGGAGCTGCAAGTAAAATAAGGTTGAAAACTAATGCTATATGATAGTATCAGTACAGAACTAGATAATGTTTTTCCAGTGCCATTACTAAGCTCTGAAGATCTTATCCTGAAAAACTCAGAGTCAACAGGAATACCATTACCATTTCAGGGACTTAGAATGTCAGTTTATTGGAGTTTAGTTTGTCTTTAGTGTCTTTAATGTACTTAAGAAGATGCTCGAATAGCAGTGATTGGAATTTCATAGCTTGGTCATTTGGCAAGGGTAGGAGGCTAGAGATTGGTACTACTGGGTGTTGTATTGATGCTTTTCCACTGACTGGATGGATGACCTTTGCACACTGACTTGCCTGCTCAGCTCATAGATAATTTATTGTGAAGAGACCGAAAATAAGAAGAACCCATTTTTTTCCTCTCAGAATCCAGCAGCTGTGAAATTTAAAATAAAGCACCTTCAGCGATTCTTGGACAGTGAAAGAGGCAAGATGCTTGAAAGCAGCAATGCAGAGGTTTATGTGCCTGTAGACAGATACACAGTGGCTGGTAGCCAAAAAGATTTTTCCTCATAATAATAGTTTATTTTTCTGAGTACAATGGAATATAGAATAATTCCACTGCAAGAACAGAGCTGAGTTTGGCCCATGAGGAGCAGAACTCTTTTGCCTTTTCCCTTGTGGAAACTGGAAGAAAGAGGAATGATGTAAGGAAAAAAGAAAGTTATAAGAGTGGGAGGCTGCCATGATGGTGACCAATATTCCACTTCCTAAGTCTTGATGCTTAATATATTGTGTGTTCTGGGTTTAATTACAGATCTGGAGTGTAGTGCTAATAGGACTGCACAGTTTTGTCTTCTTCCTCTCTCTGAGGCAGAGCTAATTAAAATAAGCATTAATTAATAAGTGCTTTAAGGTTCCGGAACTTTAGGTGATTAAAATAATCTAAGTAATATATTATAACTTATAGCACATGGATTGCTATGAAATAGTTTAATGTCACTGACTGTCATGTCACTGACTGTAAAATGTGACCTATCTCTAATGCTGTACATGGTAGGGAACAGAGCAGTTTGAATTGACCATCCCTGTGTCCCTGGAAGAGATCTGCTGAGCTGTCAGTCCCTGGACTCCTTTTCCAAGCCAGCCATAGGGGAACATTAATGCAAAAGCTTTGCGTCTTTGATCTCAGGACCTTTTTCTGATGCAAAGATTTTACCTTTTAATCAAGTGCTTACCCACCTATTTCTGGTTTTACAGCTGCTCTAGAAAAGTTGCAGGTTTGAGTAAGGCTTTTTTCTTATGTCATTAACCCCCAACACCTTTGTCCTTTTGTTGTAGGTAATACACAGGAGATAATTACTTAAATATTAAAAATATATTTACTAGCTTCACAATTTCTCTTTACATCCATTGCTGACATTTTGTGATGGTTATGATCAAGGCATATGCACTGTCAGCAAAGGAGACAAGTAGGCCTTTTGGTCTAGAATGTTTATTTAGAATATGAATTCAGTGAGCAGTAAATGTGGCAATGAATGTTAATAAATGGCAGAGTCAAGACTACCCTAGTGCTAAATAGTGCAGTTCCTGATCGAATGGGACAGCTTTTAAATGATCAGCACAGTGGTGCCACCCTTACAACCACTTCTGGGATATGATGCCTTCTCCTTCACACCCCTGATGAGAGGAGGTTGTTCATTTCCCTGCTGTGAAATCCTTCAGATCTCCCTCAGACATATGATTGTCAGACAGTCCTCTGCTTTCAAGAAAAGGGTTAGAGATCTGCTTTTCAAAATGACCTCCCTGCTCCAGTCTCCCACCCCTATCCTCTCATACAGCAAAATCCTCCAGTAAGAAAGGACTGAACCAAAGTAACCTGACTTCTGAGAATTTTGAACTTGTATCTAGATTTCTAGGTTACTTTTTGGTGTTGTTTTCTTCTTATAATCACCATGGCAGCAATACTTAACTCATTTTGTTGAAAAAAGAGGCTTTTTTTGACGTTTCGTCTATGAGGAACTATGCCAAAAAAAGAAAAAAAAGACGATAATTTTTGTAATTTATTACATGACAACACAAAATTGGAAGCCTGCAATCAGTGGGAAGTAAAAGCTTTCAAAAATAAAGCTACAAGGTGATAAGTTAAAATTGCTGGTTGTCACATCCATCCTACTGCTTTTATCCATAACTGCTCTGTTCCTTTTATAAAAGCCTGGATTTATTAGCAACCACTGGAGGCCTTCAGACACCATCAGCCCTTGTAGCTCCCAGGTTAATGACTGGTATTAATTACTACCAAAGTACAAATTCCTAGGGCCCTTTACTAGTTGCTATGGTTTTGTCTCAGATGCATCTAAAAATCCAGTCTCTAGCTCAATTTAATGTCACCATCTTCAGCACTGAGCATTACTCTAAGATGAAACTGTTTACAGGTCTCATGAATAGTTATATTTATATTTGGCTGTAAAAAGGGTCAGTTGATTGCAGCAAAAGGGGCCTTCACACAGGTTCCAAGGGGAACAGGGGAGCAGGTGCTTTAGTCTAGCCTCCTCTCTGAATGCGGTCATTCCATGTGAAGAATGAAGGAACTGTGTGATTGATCACTTACATAAAGGTTACAGAACAAAGATATGACTTTTTCTTCCCAGCCTAGTGGTATATGTCTTGTCTTTTTTTAGATAGAGTCTGACTCTATATTGCTCTTCTGAGCTCTTCTTCCATAGTATATTCACAGAACCACCCATTCTGGGAAAGTCTGAGGCTGCCTTGAGTGCCATCTCCCTCTAGAAAACCCATTAGGTTGGTCCTTCCTACAGGCCACCTAAGCAGCCACTTTCATGATTTCTCCTCTGACGCCTACCACGCTGGGGGACTGGCCTCTGCAAATATCCATCAACATCTACTTCATCGTCACACTTCAAAACTATTTTGCTCCGTAGATCCATTTGTGAGTCCCCAGCAGAGAACTTGACAACGCTGACAGCCAGTGGGCTGACACTGTAACTTCCCACTGGCTAGGGCTGTCTCATTCACTTCTTCCCATGACAGGTAGATCACTTGTGAAAGTCCCTGCCAAGGGGTATGGTAGAATCTAAAAGTTTACAAGGGGTGACTGAAGCTCATGAAAACAAATCCACTGAGCTTTGCAAAATTCTTGAAGCCCACATTCAGAGAAATAAGGTCCTGACCTAAAAATCATTAAAGGCAGAGAGATTATTAGCAAGTTTCATGTATGATTGTCCTGTTCTTATGATTCCATAGCCATCCATTTATGGCCATACTTCGTGGAGTTTTTTTAATTGAAACATCAGAATAAGAGATTGTCAACAGTCCCAGGAGCAAAAACTGTGCTCAGAGATCTCTTAATGTCAATTCTGTAAAAACAAGATGCTCTGCTGTAGTGGACAGACCTTTGATCTAACCCCCTGTAGTCATTCTTAGGTTTTACTTTTATGTATCTAAAATGGGAATCAAAATCAGAGTATTTTACTCTTTGTTATTATTTTTATTGTTTTTCCAGCAGCACAACTGAATTAGTTACACACACAATCACAGATAATATCAAAACAGTGGCATCTAAGGGAAAAAAACCCCAAATCTTAAGCTATACCCCCACATCCCAGTAACAACAGAAATGCTCTGATAAGATGCACATTGAAGGATGTCAGTCATGTCTTGAGCCACAATCTTCTTTTGGAGAGCTGTTGTTTCAATCAGAGGCAGGTAAGGAGGTCCTAGCGCATCTTTTACAAAGAATTTTGTGATCCTTTCACTATGATTTATCCAGAGGCACAGAGTGAGATGCTAAAACCTGGGGTTTAGGTATTTTGTTAGTGCATTTTCTACCAGTAGAAATTTAATAGAATAATTTTTCTGCCTTTGAAATACCAGATGCCATATTGATCTTTCTCTTATAAATGCTGTTACTATGGATTTTGATGCCTCCCTGCTTATAACAAGACACAGAGATTTGTTGTAGAGCATGTTCTCTGTATATATTTTGTAAATGAGCATAATTTGGAGTGATAGAGATTTTTTTTAACCTAGATTTGAGCTACAAAAACAGTATTTACAGGAGGAAAAGTTTTTGAACACCAGAAAAGGTTTTTATTCAATAGTTAATTTCTCCGTTACCTGCATTCTTTTATGCAGGACTACAAAGGTAATCTGTTTGTCTGAATACTAAAACAGCTACAGGGGCTAATTTTACCTGTCTATGGCCTCTTAAGGAGAAATAAACTTCTCCTTAAGAATCTCAGAAAATTAATTTACTGAATATTAGTCTTCTTTTTTTTTTGTTGTTGTTGCTGCATATACAAATATATTCTTTTACAAATTTTCCGGATTTCTACCTTCTCCCACCTCTGTTAATCACTACTTCCCAAGCTGGAGATGAAGAATTCTCTGGGTGGATTGACAGATGACAGGCAGTAATACCATTTGGTACTCAAATCCTCAAAGATAATTTAAGCACATATGCTTTTGCTGAAGCTGACAGGAGGTTGGTGCTCAGTGGATTTTAGCACTGGAATGCTGGCAAAAACAGAGCCAGAGTAGGTCACCACCAGCTCCATCACAAGGATCAGCTCCTACCACCACATTCCCCTCCTGTACTATACGTGCCACAACCTGCACGGGTGATCCTCTCATGCTGCTTCCCACACACAGAGAGTCCAGACTGCTCCAGACATCTCACTGAAAAGTAGCAGTGACTCTCACTGTGCATACTTTTAAACCTCCTCCAGCTTGATCCTCTCATCTGACTGACTTCAGAAACTGTTCAGAAGTCCAAGTTTATGATGTGTCCCACCAAAACTTCTCTGCTGTCCCTTGGCATCCAACTCAACTGTGTTTGTTATTACTGGAGAGCCTCTGCTCTGAAGCTCAACCCACACTGGACCAAGCATCCTTAGTGTGCTCTGGTTACTGTATTTAAATTAATTTATAGACGATTCACTTGAATTAAAATCAGACTACAGGCTCTAATCTAGATTTACTTAGAAACACTTTGCCCAGATGGCACATGCACTCTGTGTAAATGCATTTTGCTGCTAAATCTAAGCCTTTTTAATTAAATGCAAAGTCCAGCCAAAGTACTTTTTGTATGCTGCTTTTTATGAACAACACTGCAGAAAGGCTAATGGCATCTGGGACAAAGGCTATACTACCAAATGATTCTGTGAGGAATGTATAGATGCTTGATTCTTTTGTTTTCTATTTTCCTCTTCCCATTTTCACTCCTGCAGCTATCTTTGGGAACCTTCTGTTCTGTTATCTCTTAATTTAATTTCCGGTGTTGAACATGATGCCCCCAAAGTTGCCCAAAATCTGCGGTTTTCCCAAAGCACCTTTGCCTCTGGGGGAAATGGGGAAAACACTAAATCATATTCAAGTCCAGTGTCTTGGATCTATGTAGAGCCCTTTGAAGGGGTTGTCTCCTGAAGGGGTGCAAGGGTGATGTGCTTTGCCTCCTCTCACACATCATCCACAGCCTGCCTCGGAGGCAGCTGCCACAAGGATGTGAGGAGGAGGCTGTGGAAGCCGTGCACTGATGTGCTGGTCTTGCAAGGGCACATGCTCTGAAGGGTGTTCCTCAGTTGTACCAGGTGATGTGCTTTCAGGCTCACTCCTGGACAGCAGACGTGTTTAGTTTTGAGAATATTTAAGCTTTGATCCCTCCCTTGCCAGACAATGTAACCATGGTGTGTGTGACCTCAGACTAGTTACTATTTTTGCACGTCTGTCCTTTTTCTTTTGTTGTTAGCTGCAATAGTCATTGAAGTATATAAAGTGCTCAAAAACTGTACTTCAAAAGTATGAACTTCAAAAAATGCCTTGTGTGTTATTCCTTCCTTAAGTGAAAGCATTTGCTCTCTGTGGAGGCTGGTAGCAGAAGGGCATCTGTGGACAGGATGGTAACATAATCTTTTATCTTCTTTCATGTTTGTAAGAATTGGAATGGACATACATATGCTTGTTCAGAGCCAGAAGGACTTTGCACAGAATTTTCCCTGAGTTAAAGAGTAATAGAAGACAGGGAGAACACAGCAGGATGATTCCCTGGTAGCTGGTTTCATCAGGCTCTATCAGTCTGCCTCCTTCACTACCAGGCAAATGCAACAAGAGCAGGAAGTCTTTGCTGTGCAGGCAGGCACCAGACGAGGCAAGTGCAGTTTCTTACTGACTTTACTCCTTCACCAACGTAGTACAGTGGGACCCATTCAAAAGCAAATTGTGTAGTGTAGATGCTTTAGTAAATGGCTGTGCCTGAGTGCATGACTCAGTACAGACACAGCTACAGCCTGAGCTGCCTAAGCAGCAACTAAGCTAGAGCTAACAAGTGCCCTGGAGGTAGGATTCTGGGTGCAATATTTGTATAGTGCAATAATTTAGTATAAATTTTTATAATCCATAGTTTGGTGTGTTCCCACACAATTCAGCATAGCTGGCACTAATGGAAGACAGAGGGACATGAGCTAATGGTGTGAGAGGCTGTTGCACTGAATTCAGTAGCAGGTATCCACACGCAAAAGTTTCTGGTTTTGCAAAAGTTACCAGTGGGTGTTTTCTTGAGGGTATCGATTGGTGAATGGCTGAACACACAGCTTCAGCCAGAGCTGTAGCTGAGCTACTGCAGGGGAAGAGATTTGGAACACATCCACAGCTGACTCCCACCTGGGTGGAGTGTTTCCACCACCTGATACATGCTTCCCATCCTAAGTGTACTTTCCACCAGACTGATAAATGAAACGGGGCTTAGAAAATGAAATAAGGTTTTCGAGTTTTTTTGGTTTGTTTGTTTGGCTTTTTTTTTTTCCTTTAAGAAATCTTCTATTTTTCCTTTATTTGTGAATTTCTGCAAGAAAAGCAACTGCAGTCCCAGCTTTTGGAATGCATCCAGCTATCAAAGTTCAATGACGTAGTGACAACTAAGTACTTTAATTCAGTTTGAAGTTAGAGTAATTCAGTAAGAAGGGAATGTATTGTGAAGTACTATTCAATCCCACACATACATTAGATACCAAATGGACTGTACATTTTTATTTCTTCATTTCAAATTTCTGACAGTTGTGCTGTGGGAAAAATTTCTTCATATAGAGTGTTTAATTCTGGAAGCAATAGTCAGTTCTCAGTATTGGAAGGAAGTAGCAGTGGACAAAGCCACCTACAGACTGGCAAATTTAGAGCATCTCTAAATCCATCATAAGCTCCATTCTTTGGCATATTTCAGTTACATACCTCAGACAACACTGACAGCAGCTTAACAGTAAATATGGAAATCAGTTTCTGCAAAGTTGAAGTTCCAGGCTTTCCATAGGCTGACTGGGAGGAGCTACGCGGCAAGTGCCTGACGGTGGGTGGAGGCTTGTTTCTGTGTCAGTGTGACACACCAGTCACGCTGTGTCCAATCCTATCATCCGGTGCCCTCTAGACACCAGCTCTAAACCTGCCAAGGATTTTTACGTACATCAGCAGATGCCTATTCAGTTCCACTTTTAAAATCTTATTTTCACTGTTAATTCTGGCCCACACTTTCCATATAACTGTAGATAAGCCAGAGAGTGGCAGGGCTCTCAGATAAAAATACTTGCTCAGTTCTCCAGAAAGCAACATTCAGACGCATTGTCTCCCAACACATGGAGGCTTTGGTCTGAGGGTCACTGTACCCATGAAGGGTACCACTAGATGAAACTTTTATATCAGTCCACGTGTAAAGCCACATGCCTTCCCTTGGTGCTATTTCATTTAACTAATTAGGTCGGTTTTAATAACTAAGCCTAACTCTGCTTTGTAAATTGGTACCTAAAAATCAGTGAAAAGATGGTGTTAAGTGCTCACAAACAGGACACGAATGCTGTTGCACAAGCTCATTTCTATGAGAAAATGACAGCTCAAATCACAGCTGAATAAGAAGTGGAAAAAAAAATTATGGCCTGTCATTATGACAGTGACAGTCTCTGTGTGCATCCTTGCCCTGCAGGGACAGGGAGGCAAAGGAGCCTGCCCTGTGCCAGCCGCAGCATCCCTGCTGCAGGATGTGCAGGCATGTGCCAGTGGCTGTCCAGCAAAGAGTGCATGGCCCTGCAGGCGTGGGAGGACAGCACTGCTTGGCAAGACAGAGCTTGTGCTGATGGCCTTTCTCCCACACTGATGCCAATCCTATGGTGAGAAGGGGGTTTTCTTCTGTGCTGAGTGGAAATGCTGTGCCAGCTTCCACTCTCTTTTCCTTGATTTAGGAAAAACACACTTTTTCTTTAAGAACTGATGCCTGACTCAGTTTTCATTTTGTCTGTGGAGATGAGTTTTCTCTGTGCTGCCCAAGCTTCTAGAGAATGAACTACAGTCCTCTCACAAGCATGAACCAGCTCTGTCTAAGGAGGGAATGCTTGCACAGGGGTAGGGTTGCTAAGAACTGATGCCAGAGAATCATGGTGCAAACATTTTTACCTTGACCTAGTGCTCCATCCTTCTGAGCTCCTGAAATAGCTGAGCTCCTGAAATAGCTGTGATCTTGATTGATTCATACATTTTATGCATGTTTGCTGTGCAGCTGGAAAACAAGCAACCGAATTTTAGACTTTCAGCCTTTCTTTGGAGATTGATGCAGAATTTGAACAGATTCTCCAGAAGCACAGTGGCCAGGGTGATTGAATCTATCAAGCATAACAACATGAGGAGATATCATGGGGATATGATATAAACTTTTTCAGTTCAGTGATGAGGACTGGCAGCTGAAGCTTCAAAATAAATGCTCAGTTTGTTGAGATTGTGCACTTTTTTGAGCCTCCTTCCATAACTGAACATATATAATGGAAAAAGTTAAGCAACCTCCAAAACTTTTTCCAAGGTCAGAATATATGAACTGATGGTAAAAGAAAGTGAAGGCTGACTGATAGAAGACAAATTAAAATGTTTAGAGAATTCATAGTGGATATAGGGATTAAAAAAAAAAAAATTCCAAGAGAGACTATGTCTAAATCAGCATAAAACAAGAATTAGCCTTTAGAATTTTTTTCTGGTGGTGCCACCCCAGCTCAATGGAGTGTGAAGCATGATAACCCATCCATGGCATCTGCTGGCCATCTCCATACCATAGTTTGTGTGCTCTGCTAGGAACAGACACAGTAGCTCTAAGTTACACAACTCTGGAATAATCTCAGTGCTCACTGAGAGACATTGAGTATGAAGAATGAAAGGAAGCTCCTTAAAATAAAGGCCAAATGAGACACTTAGCCTAAAGCTCTAAGAGCCATTGAAATAATTGCTAACTCCTTAACCTTTCAAGAAAAAATTAGCTGAACTGTAAAAAATGAAGGATTAAAAAGTGAGGAAGGGGAAGAGAGAGAAAACTAGTCAGAGGAAGACACTTTTAATTCGCAACCTGCTCTCCTCATCAGAATTACTTTAGGATAATCAGGCAGATGCGGATGTTTCTTGGAAGGTAATGCTTGAGTGGTGAAGGTAGAATACGATGGTTGGATAAAACATGCTTGCAAATTTGACAGGTTACATTATCTTTTATTGACATCCAAACAGAACTGCCAGACTCTGGAGGCTTTATTTTTGCATCAGTCTCTTTTTTTATGACATCTGCCATCTCTCGAAATTAAACAAACTTTTTATTGCTGAGTTTTAGCAGATTATCTCAAGCAGCATTGACTGCTTCTTGGTAAACTGTGTGATATGTGATGTGTTTCTGACTTTAACCTGCATTTTTTTTCTCGTTTCCTTCTCTAAAATCATTCAAAATAATTTATGAAATTCACTCTGTGTTGTAATCTAACTTTGATCTGGGAAGACAATACCAAGGCAAAATAAAAAAAGATGGATTATAGTTCCTACATTAATAGAATTGCAGAAAAAAACCCCTCATACACTTTATGAAATGAAAAAGATAAGAGCATGAATTAATAATACTTTAACAGCAGTGGCACAAAATCCTTGAACAGTAATGCCCCAAAACTACTCATATTGATTTAAAATCTATATTTAAGACAGTTAGGTTTAGAAGTCCCTCTTCAGCTACATCAGATATAGATTTTCAATTTACAGGATTATTTTAAATCATGGTCTTTAATTCAGAAAATATCATATAAAGCTTTCCACATTTAAAAGTAAATTCCTTTCTTTTGCTCTCTCAAATTATGCTAGTTAAAGTTTAACAGTCATCTCTGATAAATGTTTCTGTATGACCATGGTAAAGCAGAACTGCTACAAAGCCCACAGAGGCCTTGTCCCAAGCTGCATGCTTATAGACTTTGGAGTCTGGAATGAGGGAAATCCCTCTATGGATACTGATCAGAAGAAGATGAGGCTCATGGAGCATTTAGGATCACTGAGGGCGAAAATCTGTCTGAGATGATGTGTACCTATTGAGTACCACAACGGTTTCTGTTCATGCAAGGGCAGGGTTTGTCAAAATCATTTTACTACTAATGAATAGAAATTGATCTACTTAAGGTTAGCCAGTTCTTTGCTTTATATTGAAGTAGCAACATGCGAGAATTGATTATTGCTTTCTTGAATTCCAAACTGTTCTTGAGGATTTTGCTGGAAGCATGTGCTGTTCATTCAAAGGGAAATGATCACATTAATGTGCTGATATGTAATTAGTACAGTGCCACTTTAAACAGCGAAATAATTCACAGTGGCTAGGTAAATTGTAGCACATACTCACATCT
Organism: Petroica traversi; assembly: GCA_025920805.1. Classification (NCBI taxonomy): domain Eukaryota; kingdom Metazoa; phylum Chordata; class Aves; order Passeriformes; family Petroicidae; genus Petroica; species Petroica traversi. Next base: position 3,721,002 of record JAHLSL010000056.1, read on the forward strand.
ATTTTTCTATAAAATGACTGAAATATTTAGTGTGTCCCAGCAAAACTTTCCTCTCCAAAGAAAAGGGTGAATTGGTGTGGAAGAGATGTGAAATTTAATTAGAACTAAAGGGTATTTGTCACAAAGTCAAAAATTGTTATAAAGCATGGAGGCTGGGAAAAAAATAGATTCCAACAGTCACAAGGCATTTTTCCCTTAACTAACGATGGTAATGGGCAGAGAAGACAGTATCCAGATCCAAAGGAAAGTGCTAGTTTACATTAATGGCTTGAAGATGAGGAAAAATCACCCTGGCTTGAGTTCAAATTCATATTCTGGGGTTTCAGTATTCCTGTAATTCCTGTATTTCTGAAACTGAAAAATAATTCTCTTCTCATTTTGGGTCCAGCCACACCACTGAATTTTATGTGTGAGCTTGGTGGTGAAGTCAGAATTCCTCTCAGACCTCCAGTTTAAAGGTTTGATTTGGCAATCAGGTCTGGAATGGCATCTCCTCATCCTGGAGAGAGAACCCCTTGGACACCTCTGAGATCATATGAACATTGATGTTCTTGCTCCTTATGCAAACCACAGACGCAATGACTGCCTGGCTAATATGATATCTGCCAGTGATTGTTCTTGAATGACTCACTGTGAGGATTACACGGGCCAGCTTAGCTGAGAGGCCACATTTCAATGATCATTCACTGCAGCTTCCAACTTCACCTCTGACTGGGGAAGATGGGTGTGAAACACCAGGCAAGAGGTGATTTGAAAATGTCTGCCTCCATTCCATCAGTATTCATCATGACTCCAAGTTTATAGCCGTGGAGTGAAAGATGATTGCGCTGTCAGACTAGGGAAATGAATCCTGAGGAATGAGCAGGTTTCCCATTTATCCATAAATCAGTTTATCCTTGTTGGTGGTATAAAACAGGTAAAAGGATGCTCTGTATACAGCAGGTTGCTTGCTAATACATCCTGCTTCCTGTCTGAGGTGTCGCACAGAGCAAACAATGAGACCCTTCCACAGAGCCTTGTGGGCTCAGACTAACTTCTCTCGGAAATGCCTTCAGCGTACAAAAACAGGAGATACAAAAGGAGGAAGTGCAAAATAATTAAGCAGAATATTCTCTAACTCAAATTATTTTCATACTTTTTCCACAGGGCATCAGCAAATCTTTAAGGATGCAATTTCAGCTCTAACCTTGAATTTCCTTGCTGCAGAAATGGGATGGAATGAATCACATAGTTTTATCTGAACATACTTTTTCTGTAAAAAGCAGATTAATTCTGGGTCCCAAGTTTCTAGTACTCTGTGTTTTGATTTCCTTTTAGTGTCTATATAGGCACAGTTTAGGGAATTGGTAAGACAGATGGAGCTTGGTTAGCATGATTTTTTTTTTCACGATGAATGTAAAAGTGGTTGGGTATTTTTTTTACTATGCAGCTGAGATATGAAAGGCAGGTGGCTGGAAATAACTAATTTCTAGATAAACTATATAATTTGTAGCAAAAATCTTAGAATACATGCATGAAAAGATTTGGGGATTCTTCAAATTGCAGACTAATAGCTAGAATCTGTTGCACTCATCATCAGGCAAACTTAAGAGCCATGTTACTGTCAAAAATACTGATGACATTCCTTTTGATGTCCTCCAAGGGAAAGACCTTTTAATTCATAGCTTTGTCCTTTGCCTAATCTGAGGTCTGACCAGTTGAACTGTACTTTATTCCATGTGAGATAAATCTGGAAATTAACAAACTGATAGCTGTGACTTTTATACTTCTATTTGAAGTAGATAGGAAAGCTTAAAAAAATTTAAATCTTTTGAACAGAAGTCTGACATTTTAGAGCAAACAGCTTATGTAATCTGCTAAATTCTGTTAATACGGGTACTTATCAACAGAGTGCTTGAAACAGGCATTGAGTCGGTCATCTTCATAAAAATAGTAGCTAAATACACTTCATTTCCTTGCCTGCTTCTTCAAGTTTGTTTGGGGAAGCAAAAGTACCAAAGTAGCAGCAGCATAATAGTAATATGTGGAGAGCCAGAGACAAAAAACCAATAAATCTGTCAAAGGTTTTTAGAACAGAGATAGCAATAATCTTGTCTTGTGCACCTGGCTTCAAAGTGCTGATCTTTATTATAACGCATAGAAATATACTGTACTGAATCGACATATATATATATATATATATAAAGGGATTTTCAAGCTCTGCTTTTCAAACTATTTCAGTTGGGAATGAAATGTAAGTCCACAGGGAAAAGAATGTGTAGAAGTAAATACTGTGCTCATAAGAAATTCAACAACAGCTCTGAATATTTTTGTTAGCATTAATTTATGACTTGAGTTGAGCAAACAGTAAAAAAAATGCTGTCCTGTGAATATCCGCTTGGATTCACAAGTGAATTTCATTTAACTCTTTGAAGCATTTCAAGGGGTTGTTTTCTGTTGGTATTTGGTACAGAGCTTTATTAGCAGAAACCGCTCTCAGCAATGCCCCTTTTACATTCATAAGTTTGGATGTTCACCAAAAGTAGTTTCTTGAGCTGCATATCCACAGTGCCAGTTAGTTAATTAGACAACTAACCTCATCAGGAATAAGTTTTACATGGCTTATATAATTAAGAAATGCAGTGTGATTTACAAATATTCCCAACTCCTTATGAGTGATCTGCAGACCTGGAATTATTAATTATGAAGGCATTCATAAATAATTCTGCATAATAAATTTGGAAATGTTGTGATCCGTGTAAGGGCAATTTGCAAACAAGAAACAAAAGGCAGCATTTGTTTTTACATGATTAATTTGTTAATTATTTGCTTAGCTTTATCTACTATTGAAAGAACAGGTGCTGGCAAAGTTGCCAAAGAAATGCTTTCAGCCGTCAAGATCTGGAGATCGTGCTGCAGAGTCAGTAGGGCTGATTCCAACTGCTGTGAGCTGGCGTGTCTTTGCTGAGGTCACCTGAATGGCAGCTTTAGATGCCAGGTCAGAACTTGGCTTTTCTGCCCCAGGTTGGCAGCTACTCAGGTGCTTTTTCCATTTACTGTGTTGACAGTACCAATAGCACACAGTGTTATCTGTGCACCTGATTTCCATTCTTCTCCACTTCTCTTTCGCAGATTGACACATAGGTTGAATTCAAAAGTGCAGGAAAAGAGCTTTGCCTGCGAAAGGAACCTGCACACCAGAGGGTTTGCTCTAAACTATTGTGAGACCTCCGGCTACAACACAGGACATGGGAGCTTTTCTGAACCCTCGTGTCTTGTGTTGCAGCCAGAGGGGCACATCTTTTCAACAGAGTCTGAGATAAGGAGAAGAAACCAACGTGAAAGAGATGTAAAGAGAAAGTGAGAGACGGGTACAGGCGTGGGACTTCACCGAACACCTAAAGAAGCAGACTCAGGAATGTGATCCTTGGCATTAGCCTTTGAAGCTTTCTGCTAGATCCAGAGGAGAAGTCAGTTTTCTGCCTGATCTTGAATGCAGATTGAAAGTTCTGAATCAGGTAGTAAAAGTTACTGTACTTGCAATGCCACTGACATTGCTATTTTTGTTTTTTGTTGTTTTTTTCCCGCATATTCGATTAGGATTGCTGAATTAAACACTAAACAGTTTGCAATGATCTCATCTTTGTCCTTTTGTAACTCAGCTGTTTCATATCTATACTTCAGCAGTTGTAGCTCTGAGCTAGCCATAGAAATAGAACTAGAATAAGTATCCTCACATGTTTTAAGCAGAGAGCACGCTTATGATTAGCATTGAATTTTTTGTTTGTCACTTTTTTCAGCAGCTGACTTCAGGGTGTACCTCATCTTGGGTAGGAGCTGCAATACAATTTCTTTGTTTTGGCTTAACTTTGCCAGTTAAATGTTTAAAACATTGCATGCCTTTTTGTCCCATCCAATAAAGTGTACTCAACTGAAATCTTCCTTTTTAATGCTACTTTATACTGGATACACTGGGTTATAGTGTTTTAAATATATGGATTAAAAATATATTGAAATACTGAAATCTCAGAAGAAGATAATGGATTTTTATTTTGGGTTGTTAAAATAACATAATAAGGGTGATTAAAAGTATTCATGTTCCCATCCTTCCATTTTGGCATCTTTTAGGAAGCTGCAAAGACGTGTCTCCTCATGTGTCAATAGACATATTTAGATTTTGTGTAAGAGTTGAATAATTTAGAATATGTTTCCAGACTGTCTCTGATCACTCAGACCTTGCCCTGTTCTCTATTGATTGATTTCAGTGGCAACACGTACAAAACAAAGCTCTGCCAAAGGGTTAAGAATAGCAGGACTAAATCTTGGAACATCACAAGAAAGAGTTTTTGAAGATTGCCCTACCAGACAAATACACTATTTTTGTATTCTGTTTTGGATTACTGTTTTCCAGGGCAAAAACTAAAAAGGTACTTTTAAGAAATGTAAATAAATATTCCCACCTTCACTTCTCTGATCAGGCTCAGTGTTACCTACACACTTTGTGAAGTTATCATTTAAATGAGAGTGCTTTCATTAAGAAAGTGGCCTCCTGGTTCACTGGCTGACTTTTTAATGCCATTTATACTTTTCTGTTTGGTCTCATGAACTTTGGTACAAGTCAGGAGAATGAATTAGCAAAATAACCCACAAGAGACAGATAGTCCAATGCCATCTATTATCCCATTGATTCCCACTGGATTGAAGAGCCCAGTTGGTGCGCCTCTGTGTGTGCATGTCTCTGCCTTCAGCTCTTCTTTCAGTCCTGAAGGATAAAGCCTGATAATCTCAAAAATTTTGCTAGAGGAGCGGGATCTCTCAGAATTCTTAATACAAGTCATGGTCTGATGTCTTCTGAGGGGAAATGGAGTGAGAAAAACTTTCCTGTCCCAGTGGAAGGCCTTGGAAGTTTCAGCACTTCAGGAGAAAACAGGAACTCATGCACTTGGATAGAAGAACAGAACTCTGGGTATAAATTTCTGCAATTGCAAAGTTTACTACAGCCTAGGCATTTTACCTAGTAATTTTTCCCTTTTAAAAATATCCCATATGGGCTTGCAAAAATTCCAAGAGCTTCCTAAAATACTCAAAATGAAGGATGTACTTCAGGGTTTTTTCAGTGATTTTTATTCAAATACTTTGCTTCCTATTGCATACATTAAGTTTTGCACTTGAATTACAAAGCAAGTGGTTTGACAGAAAAATATGCCTATACTGTGGGAGAGGTGTAGATTTTTGTGCTGGAATCTGCCAGCTAGGCTGCACCAGTTGAGTAGAGTTTTGAAAGTAGTTAGCCATCAGACTGTAGCCAAACCCCTAGTTTAAAGAAAAAAAAACTCAGCAGTTAAGTATAGTTTAATTTTTTTCCCCCAGGAAGTATGGTTATTATAAACTGTAATTAGTGGTTTTAACTCAGCAATATTTCATTTCTCTTACTGGAGAAAAGGCTTCCTAGCTGAGCATCTTTGTTAGTGCTATCAGTGACTGCATTCAGAAAAGGAAAAGATCTGTGATCAAAAATGGATAATTTCTTGGCAGTTTAGATGCACACCCCACCAATCAAGAAAGCCTCCTAATGATACTAAAATAACAGAAAAAGAAAGTTATTCAAACATTCAGGTGTTTTTCAGGGAACCTATTTGCTCAAGTGAGAAGTTTTATTTGTTGGCGGTGGCTGAATGCTTAATTACAGTAGCTGTGCTAAATATCACTGCTGGTGCTTGAGATATATTTAGATTCAGCTCCCTCTGTCTCAGAAAACCCAGCAATTAAAATGCAGCACTGTAACATAACGTAACTGATAATAGGTATAGGGCTGAGGAAGCTTTGAGATGTTGCCAAATCTGCTATGGAAACCATGGATGAAGCATGAAAATGGTGGGAGCTATTTCTTCCTGTACTAGTCAGAGCTCGTACTCAGTTCCGTCAGTACAACATGCAGCTGTACAGGGATTTTCCAGGGAATCTGAAGGAGTTAGATGCCTTTGACAGTAATAATCACTACAGCATTAGTCTTGCTGTCTATAATTTTTTCTGCTTCACAAGATTTACTTCAAATAATGAAGCAAAGCTTAGTCCTGAATAGATCTAAAGTATCCCTTTTAAAAGCTCCTCTCCTCTCCTCTCCTCTCCTCTCCTCTCCTCTCCTCTCCTCT